>JAOWBH010025653.1:0-15909 GCA_028566215.1 Silene coronaria
CACTCACACCTCACCTAGGCCACGAGCACCACGCCTACAGTCCCTAACCGGCCTGAAAATCCGAGCCCGACACTATTACCCTTAAACTTCCTCTAACAGAACACCATCACCACTTCATCCGTCTATATCAACTCCTACGACCACCACGATATAATTTAATCTATTTCATTTAATTTACATAATTAATATAATTTAATACTCAAACCCGATAATTAAGCAACCCGACTCGAATAACAACCAACTAAGCCAACCGAGCAACCACACACGGCTGCCAGCCGCCACCACCGCCAGTACTCACACCTCACCTAAGCCACGATAACCACGCCTATAGTCCCTAACCGGCCTGAAAATCGGAGCCCAACACTATTACCCTTAACCTCGCTCCAACCGAACACTATCACCACTTCAGCTGTCTATATCAACTCCTACGACCACCATGATATCCACCAGCCATCACCCTCACCAACCTGACATCAACACCACGTCAACCAACCAAAACCCGACACCAACGACCTATGACACGACTCAAAACCCCACGCCCTACCACCTGGTTCAACCATGTCTCAAAACGACTACCACTCAACATAACCTCCACCAACAACCTTCATAACCATCACCACCTTGGTTGACTCACCTGACTCAACATCCCTAGCCCTAGTTCGAACCAAACTCGACTCAAAAGCAGGTCCAAAACAGCCATAAATAGGAACCGTACAAAACCGTGTAAAAACAACCTACCTAAGCCGGTCAACGACGGTCAAAACACTGAGTCAAGGTCACGGTGGTCAGAGGGTGTTCCACGGTCAAGGTCAGTGTCGGTCAAGGCCTCTATGGTGGTCAACGACAGCCCTAAATCAGAACAAGAATAGTTTACGTAGTTTATGAGACGGTTACCTTAATGACTCTTGAAACGGAATTCAATTTGAGATTCAGATCTGGATTCTCCCTTCAATTCCTCCATTTCTCAGTTTTGTAATTATTGTGAAACAGTCAAAAGTATTGTGGTAGAGTATGAGATGGGTATTTATATAAATGAGGTAGGAGGGTTCTTATTATTATATTCTATTATTTTATTATATCTATTGTACTATTGATATTGGGTAAGCCCTCACTAGAAAACACCTCCCTCCTAGCCCAACACGCCTCATCCTACCATGCTCACTAATTTATTATTCCCGACTCGTACCGCTATTTACATAAATTATTATTAATGTAATATAAATGAAATATAAATTAATCTCAAATCATTATTACAATTATATTATCATTATTCTATCATTGACCAAGCTTTAAAATACGGGGTATTACAACGTCGAATAGCGATTGGGAATATAAATGAATAGCAACAATTATTTGAACCCAAAAGTCAAACTGAATAAATTTGAGCATCCTCTATCTACTAAATGAATAGGTGAACTCACATATTTTCTCTCAAAAAAACATCTTTTTAAATGATGAAGCTATTGATCATCATTTTAGTGTATTAACTAAATAAGTCAGTCAATAATTAAAATATTTTTCATTATAATATAATGTTTTTCATTAAAATTAATAATTTCATCAAATTATATAATTTACAATAAACTGTAAACTATAATCTTTTAATTAAAATATAAATAATATTAAAATATAAACTGCTAAATCTTTTATTACCTGCTATTATTTGAGACTTATACTACGCATAAACAAAACTATAACAAAACCATAAGTTATTTTTGTCACTTTCATAAAAAAAAAATTGAGAGAATTTATAAATTGGAATTATTAGTTTTGTGGTATAAAAAAATATTATTAAATTCTCATCGATTAATTTTCTTTAATTTTTTTTTTAACGAGCAAAACCACTAACGAGATACCACTATTATTTATATATTATCAAAAATAAAAAATTATATATACCGTACATTTATTGCACGAGTTCTAAACTAGTAAATCTATTCAATGGAAAAGTTATAATTTTACACACACTTGGATATATCACACACATTTAACGCTCTCGTTTCTTATACCATATACCATTCACTTCTTTAAGAAAACAAATCAAGAGGGTAGCTCAACATCTTAGGCTCTTAATTAGCCACATCCATCATTGACAACCAGCGTGCCCTACCGACGAACACAGACCTATAACCCCACATAGGCACACACCACCGCCTTCCCTATGACGACCCACGACGTCCCACCTGCGACGCCATCTTTGACTACACAGGCCATCGGGTCCCCTATTCACGAGGACCCCACACGACTGCCTACTTAGCCTTACCTACCACCTTTATTCTATCGTACACCCAATCACAAAAGCTTTCCACCAATACACTCCTTACTGTTTGACCCATGCCCCATCTTTCTCAAACCGACCTCCCTCCAACACTGACTCTCAACCATGACCATTGCCTTGCCCACCACCTTTGTTCTCGGGCCGGTTCCAGGTCCCCTGACCCTGACCCAAAACTGCTATAGACCTGCCCAAAACCTGCTACTCGTGCCCCTTTTACCGGCCCTACCCTATCTCGGACCGGTTCCGGGTCCCCCAAACGAAGCCCGGCCTACCCACCCAGTTGACCCGCCCTAGCTCTAATGATAAAAACTGATTAAGAGGAAAATATTTTAAATATTTGAAATTAAGGATAGATTGTACAATTGCACTGTATTATTTGGAGTATTATGTAAATTAACTTGAACACTAGAAGCTAAAAGAGCAATAGCAACATTGATAATTCTCTCTTAAATAATTTCACATTTAGTAGATTTTGCTGTTTATGATCTTAAGTTAATACCTTTTACAATCCTTTTTTTTTTTTTTTAACATTATTTTAAATTGATAATAAATATGTTTTAACTTTAAAAGGGCTAAATTAAGAATTTGTGTTTCGCATTTACTAATTACCATGATCTTAAAAACAATCTTGTTAAAAAACAAAGGTAAAATTGTAAAATAAGTCATGTCATGCCACTACTCAAGAACAGAAAATTACAACTGGAATAGTGAATACTGGACCAAAACATATACGGGGTACTGGTACTTGATGCACGTGAGCATCAATCTCCTTTGTCGGGCAAACTGTTAAATTCAACAACGGGCCGGGTTTCTTCACAAACCCGATTTTTGCCATTTATCTTTTGAAAATCTAGGTATCTCACCTTGCTCAGAATTGAAAACTGAAAATTCAGTTATGATTTCAGTTTCACAAATTCTCAAATCCGTCACTTTGAAGAGACGTGAGATAAAGGAGTAAGTGGGAAGACAATTGGAGAGGGGACGTGTGATTACTGTGATATCTCTTTCAAGTTGTTTCTCTTATCCTCATTAAAATCAATCCATATTTAGAGTATATGTTCTCTTGCTTTGGCTTATGAGAAATCTATTATTTCCTACTCATTTCTTAGAGATCGTCATTCTTTTTTAACGCATTATAATTTAAAGGTAACGCTTTTCTTTTGAAGCCCTTCAAATTTGGTCATAAGAGAATGCTTCTTTCTTAACCCTTTAAATTTTACATAAATTCTCATTTGTGATGGACATATCCGTCGCAAGCTTGTGAATGGTCAAATACTACCCATGTGGGTAGATAAGACAAAAGTAGAGCGCCTATGAAATATTAACTTGTTTTATCTTTACTACTCACATGAGTAGTGTTTGACTCGTCGCAAACTTATAACGGATATATCCGTCACAAGGGAGTCCTGCCGTAAATTCTATAGGGGAGAGAAACGCCACACTCCATTAAATAATTTCCGAAGATTAGTTAGTACTCACTTCAAATATTGTTCCCATTAGCAATTTGATTGGGTAATGACTAATATGTGTAAATAAACCCATTGAAAAGTTTATTTATCAATCCACAGATATTTTATGTAATAATATAGGATCTTACGTATCTACAATTCTATCGTACCGATTCGATCATAATAACCTTATCAATTCAAGTAAGATCCCGATTCTAAAAACATTGAAACCAGCACCGGATCGGAATACCATCAATTATACACCGCCGATTACGAATAATTCAGTGTATGTATGAGTGTGAAAAAGTTAGGACCTTGAATTGAGTTGTATATGGTCCTGAACATAAAACAAAGTATGGACCGCAAGTATATAAAATTAGCCCAAACAACCAACCCAGAAATGTAACTAATACTGAATGTTACTCCTTTAATTAGATTTCCTTCTAAACAAGCTGGCAATTGTTGCCATGCACGACATAACTACGTGTTATTTTTCCTATCGCAAATTTAATTTAACTTCATTTCCTAAATTATGGACCATGTTTAGGTTTGATGTATGTCAGTGTTGCCAACATCCCTGTTACCCAGTTCTCCTATTAATTGCCCCACTTTATTGTACTTTTATTGTTAACGATTTTGATTCCGATAACTGATATAAACAGTGGCGGATTTTAAAGTAAGATAAGATGTTAACGAAAATAGAATAGGAAGCAATTTGGTCACACTAACCTTAATAGGATGTAATGACAATATGTACTATGTGTAAAGGATTTAGGAGAGTCGCCATTTTATCAAATAACCCTAATACACTATCACTTTAGTAAGTGTTAGGGTGGGTGCATACTCATCTCCTACATCGACGGTACAAAAATGAAAGATCATCTTTATAAGTGTCACAATATATAATAATACGAAACATCTTGGGAATAAGACCAAGAGTAAATCCGTGAGGGCTTGGATTAAAGCAACAATATCGTACTATTATAGACAGTGCATGGACACCAATGCAGCAAGGACTCAACACGAGGTATTCATGCTTCCGCACAACAAGTGGTATCAGACCCGAAGGCCGACTTGGGCTAGTCACAAGAACAAGCATCGAGTCAAGATATGAAGGTGGCGTGCACTATAAGGCGTGGAAGTCTTATAACTCGAGAGAGGCTAATATGTTCACAAGAAGCGATGCGGGTCTCATGGCGATGAGACAAGCCGTAAGAGAAGATCGTTAGCGATCCGGCGTGGCGAGGTGGGATGAGTCTTAATGGAGGCAACAAAAGCGGTCCATGATAAGTCCAAAGGCGGTCGGGGCGGCGTAGTGAGGCACTGGATTCGCACCCAGTCTCTGGTATATTGGATGCAGAGGAGTTTGGTACGCAAGCAGCACAGTCCCGTGAAAGCTAGGAACAATAGAGCCCTGGGCAAACACATCGTGTGCCGGTTAAAGGGAGGTTATGAGGATGATGCTAAGGGTGTGTCTAGAAGTTGGAGCTGCATATTGTGAGGAGTTCTCTGTAGAAGTCAAGGCCTGAGTCAAGATGAAGGTTATTGGTTTGTGTGGACGATTGTTAGGGTGAAAACTCATGCCCAAATCGGTAGTATAAAGGTGAAAGATCTTCTTTATAAGTGTCCACAAAATATAATAGTATGAGGCCTTTTGGGAAGGAGCTCAAGAGTAAATCCGTGAGGGCTTGGCCAAAAGGGACAATATCGTACTGTCATGGACACTGGACGTAGGTGCAGCAGAGGCCTAACACGGGATATTCACGCTTACGTACAACAAGTCGTATCAGAGCCTAAGGCCGACTTGGGCTAGACAAAAGAAGAAGCATCGAGTCAAGAGTTGAGGTGTGTGTACACTATAAATTGTGGAACTCCCATATATAGCTCAAGAGAGAGCTAATACGTTCGCGAGAAGAAACATGGGTCTCACGGTGTTGAGACAGGGTCGTCTAAGAGAAGATCGTCAGTGACCCGGCGAGGTGGGCCGAGGCTTAATGGAGGCAACAAAAGCGGTCCACGGTAAGTCCAAAGATGGTCTGGTGTGACGCTGAGGTATTAGATTCAGACCCAGTCCAGGGTTATATTGGATGTAGAGGAGTTTGGTACGCAAAGTGTAACACAAGTCCCATAAGAAACATGGTGTGTCGTTTAAGGGGATGTTATTAAGACTTGGTGATGCGGGTGTGTTATACCCGTCTTTTTAGGGACATGTTAACTGATCCTTGACCTTGTGGGATCCCAGCGGAAGACGAGGGGAGAGTTGGATTACATTTGAGATTGAGTACTCGACCAAGTAAGTGTCACCCGGTCGAGTATTTGTGGCACTCGACCAAGTACGGTGTACTCGACCGAGTACCCTTTTTTAGCGAGTTATAATGTTACGCGGAGGATGCGACATAAAACAGTTTTATTTCATTTTCATTTATTTCTTTTCCCTAAACCTAGTATAATACTCCACTGAACCGAAAACATTATTCGGGTGGGGTAGCACTTTGAATAGATCCATTGATTGGCTTAAATTCTGACTAGTGCTTAAAGGGATTGAACGTACTACTCATATAAACAAAGTGCGCTATCTTTTATGGTTATCCATGCAAAATAACATCATGGTTAAACGTTCTTGACTGGGAGTAGTCATATGATGGGTGACCTCTTGGGAAGGTTTCCGGTATGCGCATGAGTGAGGAAAAAATGCGCTTGAAAGGACATGTGTTGATCTGTGGGCCATCTACACAGCCTGACGAGCTATCGTGAGTGACCGCTCCCGACCCTAGGTTTAGGCCGAGGTGATACATAGTACCACTACTCTCTCCCTCTCATATCCCACCACTCCTTTAATTCTCACCTTGAGCCTTACGCCGGGAAGGGCGTGACTTGGGCGCGGAACCATAAAGTCGGGTAGTTCTTGCCATCGTCGTTCAAATGTTCATCGTGGTAAGTATGTGAATACTTGTGATTAGTTAATTCTATTCAGTTAGTATAGTAATAGGGCAATTGTTGATTGTAGGTGATGATGTTAATACTTGCTAGCATTGACGTGATTGATTGCTATTGCTATGAGCCTTGTGAAAAGTAGGGTTTCCCTACTCAATTGCTATTGATTGTTATTGCGATGTTGTTGATATAATTATTGAGATGTTGTGATATATTGATGTTGTAGACGATGACGTTGTTGAGATTGTTGTAAAGCCATTTTCGGGAGATGGTCTTCACCCCCATGTATCGCCCATATGACTCCCGTCATAAGGGAGATGTGCAGATTAATGATCTGAGCTCGCTCGTTGCGATGAGTGAGAATTTTGGTGGCTAGGTTGCGGTCTCCCACCGGTAGGGGTGGATTGTCTGTTGCGATGGGTAGTCCGGTTACTGGTTCTCAGAGTACGGAGATGGTTGTGACGGTTTGATTGTATGGTTTATGTGCAATGTTATTTTTTTTGAAATAGTATACTAACATGTTGGCTCTTGCTTGTGTTTTCCTTTTCTTTTGTGGTCTGCTGTGATCCATTTGATATTGCGAACAAATGGTGAGTAGTGAGACTTTTCAGGTGCTTAGTGATTACTGGCTTGACTTCGGGGATTGGTCAGAGAGATCGTTGTCCAGTCGAGTATAGTTGTGGAATCCTTAGCGTTATTTCACCAGTTGTACTTTTTAGTTATAGGTTGTTAGAGTTGTATTACTTTGATTATTCCGCTGTAAGCCTTGTAATAACTTTTGTTAAATGTTTCGCTATTGTCTTATGATATGTACTACCTCGGAAAACCGAAATGGTGACGCCCATATTTACTGTGAAAGGTCTTGCTAAAAGTTCTTTGATAAATGAGGGTGTTACAAGTGCACTCGAGCGAGTAGGCTGCACTCGGTCGAGTATCCTTGGTACTCGACCGGTTGCCCGGTCGGGGAAGTAATTTTTTCGCGCGTTTGATTAAGGTGATTAGGGAAGTTGTAAATCATTTCCGTAAGTTCTTAGAACATCATTTTCAAACCTAAATCATTTCTAAAAAACACTCTCAATTCACCTTAATCATCATCTTAGCACAAAATTAGCATTTCGGTGTTGGGATTCCATCATTCTTTGCATCAATCGTATTGTAGGTCTCGATCTTTAGTCATTACTCAGTTTATATTTCAGTCTTAACTCTAGTTGGGTTTTAATTATGGATTTGATGGTATTGTGGTATGATTCGTAGTAATGGTAGTGTATTATTGTTATAGGTGACGAGTTCGTAAAGGATCGGTTCTAGTTGTTGCTTGCATACTTTTCGGATTGGTTATCGAGGTAGGGTTTCCTTGTTCAGTTGCTTTTGATTGTTTTTGTGGAGTTATTGTTATGATTATTGTGATGTTGTGATATCTTGAGGAAGATGATGACGATGTTGTTGAGATTGTTGTTGTGAACCCATTGTCGGGAGATGATCTTCCCCCCCATGTATCGTCCCTTATGGTTTCCGTCACAATGGGGATGTGCGCATTAATGATCTGGGTTCGCTCGTTGCGATGAGCGGGAATTTTAGTCGATAGGCTGAGGTCTGCCACCGGCAGGGGCGGATTACCTGTTGCGATGGGTAATCCAGTTATTGGTTCTCGAAGTTTGGAGATGGATTGACTTATATTGTGTTTCATTTTTGTGATGTTGATTTGTTGGGATAGTATAATGACCTTGTGGTTTCCTGTGTTGTCCTCCCTTGTTGTGTTTTGTTGTGATCCATTTGATATTACCGACGAATGGTGAGCAGTGTCTTTAGCAGGTGATCATATTTGAGCTTAGCTGCGGCCGTGGATAGGAGTTCACCTGGCTTGTGATACATTAGCTTCCGCTGAGTACTAGATTAGAGTTGTTTCAGTTTCCTTTGACATTTCATATTTTGTGTTTCGGATTTTGGTTTTTGTTGTAACCGATAAAACTTTTTTTGATTTAATAAATGTTTCATTATGGTCTCATTTGATATGCACTACCACGGACAACCGAGATGGTAATATCCCCATTTGTTAGAGAAGATCTTGCTAAAGGCTCCTTGGTAAGTGGGGTGTTGTGGAAATCCCCTTGAAACCTACCCGGTGTGTAGACGCGAAAATTTTGGAGGAATTGGGTATTGAGGTGGATGTCCATCATATGTTCGAGGTCTTGGGTATAAAGGGTCTTTATCGGCTTCGTAAGAAGTCTTATTCCTTCCTAACCCTTGAGTTTCTGAGCTCTTAGAAGTATGATGTTATTGGGAAGAAAGTAAGTTTTCGCCTCTTGAACCAAGACTTTGAGTTGACCCTAAACTAGATAGCCGAGCATTTGGGGTTGGATAAGCCGGAGGAGGAGTACTTGGAGAATGTGGCGAGGGATAATAGGGCACCCCGTTACTTGCTTTTGTTTACTGGTTGTCCTGTGTAGAGTGTTAGTGCAATGCTTATAAATGATGTCTAACATGTGTTCATTCGACTCTTTTTGACGATGATGATGTGTTTGCTTTATGGGAGGAGTGACGTGAGCAAGTTAAACTCGCATGAGGTGATGTTGTTAGGCCATGTTCTTTTGAACTTAATTTCAGTTGATTTCAATTCAGTTCAGTTTAGTTCATTTTAGTTCAATTAAGTTCAGTTCAATTCAGTTCAGTTCAGACGATCGATTCAGTTCAGTTCTCAATTATCATTATTATCATCATTATTATTGTTATAGTTATTGTTATTGTTATAGTTATAGTTATAGTTATTATTATTATTATTATTATTATTATTATTATTATTATTATTATTATGGGAGGGAACGTAATGTATGTAAGTTGAAACGGGTAAAATAAAGATGAAATCATCAGATTTTTTATGTTGATAAATTAGGTTGAATTAGGGGCTTATGGCATAACCGAGTCGAGGGAATATCATGTTCGGCTAAGCTTAATCGAGCCTAATATGGACTTCTTGAAATTGTAGCTCGACCTAAGATCTTATAATTATTATTAGGCTCAAGCCATATCTCGAGCCTTTTTCAAGTATCTTTTCTGTAAGCATTATTAAGAGAGTAATACCAAGCAGATCTAAACACGAGTACAAATAGGCTAGAGATTGGCTTAGAGCAACTAAGCTCTTCAGATTAACAAAATTAGGCTCAAGCATAGATTATCATTATAATCATTTCATTTTCTTCACTTTTTAAAATCTAATTAAAATCTAATATAATCACAAATGTAAAAATAATACTCCGTAGTATATATATAATTAGATAATAATACGGTGTCATCGGGTGGCGCCCAATCTTGGCGTCACTCTCTCACATACACCCTTATTATTGGGGTCCTCACTTAATAATAATGGGTGTACCCATTATTATTATTGGGATATCCCACTTATTACATGTAAGAGGGTGGCGTCGAGATTGGACGTCACCCGGTGACGCTACTTCATTTTCCTATATAATTTAGGACAAAAATAACTAGAAAATGTTAAAATGAAAAAAAAAAAAAAAAATCCAAAATGAGCTTATGAATAAAACCTTGCTGACCTACAGTTCGCTTGGATTTGGTCAAGCTTCAACTCGAGCTCGAGCTCAAGCTCAAGCTCGATTGAAATCGGCAATTTATTTTTATTTACTTGCCTAATTTCAAGAGCTCGTCGAACTAAATGAGTTGATCTAGACGACTAGACCCGTCAGTTGAATTAAGTGATAATGCAAAATTTAAGAAGCTTATCACTTTTTCCAAAACTTAATAGACAATTTATTTGATGACCAAAAGGACCGCTAGCCAAGAAACACGTACTAGTAGCCAAAATTAAGTCGAATTATTTCTTAGAAAGTAATTTATGTTCTTCCCCTATTTGAGATAGTAAATTTGTGACCTTTTATAACACTTTCGGAAGATGGTCTCATAGTAAATTTAGCATGATATTATCTTATAGTTTTAAATAAAAATGGTACGTACCACATCTATATATCTATAATTAAAAGGTTATCTTAACACATTTAATTTTATTTCTCATTACCTTAACCCATTTAATTTTATTCCACATTACCTTAACACATTTAATTTTGAAAAAGCCTAACTAAAGCATTCAATTTTATTACAAGTGACATTCTTATAACTAACTAGTTTTGTTACCCGCGAAACTCGCGGATACGTTTAAACGTTTTCTTATGTTTTGTTCATTATAGTTATTGAATCGGTTTTAATTAATCTTTTTGTAATCGACGTCTAAAACCATATTTCATTCGAGGACTAATAGACCACGCCCATTAATAAACTCAATGTATACACTTTAGAAATGTAGGTTTGATCCGCATAAATGACTCAGTATCCAGTACACTTGTTGTCCCCGATGGTGTTTCCTCTAGTCTTCATTTCCGTATTGAGAAGCATTCTTAATGCTTTTTCCATTCCTCCTCCGGATTTGTCTCCATTTTATTCCCTATAGATTCAGTACTTTCTTTTCTTTTATAACCAATTTTATGTTACATATATGTTGCATCATTGTGAAAATATTGACGATGTCTCATTGTGCTACACATTACATAAACTGCGACTCATGGATAACGTCTACATGTACATAGATTGTAATTAGGCATTATACAAATAAACGTAAATTAGCAAGAATCTCAAACATCTTAAAAGAAAGACATATATAGTAGAATTTACATTAAATAATCAAAAGGAAAAAACCAATATCTTAAACTTGTTGGAGATAAAAGCTTTTAAAGAATAGTTATCATACCTTAAATAGTAGGCCAACCAAAACTAGACTAACGGAAGGAAATATTATGTATGGCTATCATAAGTAGAGCTATTTATTAAATATATAGAAATAGTTTAATACTAACTTAAAATACACTAAATATAGAGACGATAAGAGGTAAGAGAATAATTAAGCCTAAACTCTTATAATGCATAATCAAATGAATAAAATAACGTTTCAAACATCTTGGAAAATTTAGTTGTGACTTTTCCATTTGCCATTAAATTTCACTTGAAAAACTCTTAATTATATTGATATATTGATATATTAATTGCGGGTTTTCTAAAATGTGTCCTAAGGGCACATGTTAAGATAGTTTAAATGGACAGCTTTGCATTAAATATGGCATTGAAATATGAAAAAGTACATAATTATTGCAAATTTCAAGATATTTATTATAAAAGTTTTTATTTAAGTTATCTTAACATGTGCTCTAAGGGCACATTTTAGAAAATCCGATTAATTAATTACAGGATTAAACAAATGCTTTAAAAAACTTTATTTTGAGAGATCCTAAAACTGCCACATGTCACAATATGATGCTCAAGGTAGGCTTTTTATGTTATTATATAGATAGATTTGATTGTCTATCATGTTGCAATGGTGCTTATTTTAATTGATTAATATAAGTTTCTCACATTTCCACAGAAAAAAAAAAAAAAAAAAATCCAGCCTCAAAGATAGAGATCATCAATTGAGCTCGGAACCAGTAACCAACATCATTTATTCATTTTGGCTATAATTTCGTCTCCATTGGCCACATTTGCAATTACCATACCACCCTTTGTGCTCTATCTGAACATGTATGAAACTGCCGAAAATGGAACCTCGGCCCTGACAATTATTTCAAAAGTCGTTAATTTTATAAGTAATTCTTTACTGTATGTCTATATTAGATTTCCACCAAACTCTTGATAGAGGCTAATGAGGGTTCCTAACTCCATTGAAACAATGGAAAACAACATTTCAGTATCGCATTCCTCTTTGTAATCGACGCAAAAAGGCCAAGCAGACTAAAACTACCACTTTCTATATTGCAGAGGGTAATTTCACTTAAAAATTAGAAAGAGCTTTAGAAAGTCAATTATAAAAAAACTTCAGTCCTAGGCGTCTCAATAGAAAAGTTCATAGTGTTGCTAAAGCACCAATGTTGTAAGTTATTCATTATTTGCTATTTGTGTTTATGATCCCATCTTACCCCACCATTTCGCAGCCCCCCTAAAGCCCCTGAATTAATGTTTTTTCACGTGTATAAATGTCTGTAGCACTATGACATTTAGCAAGGCAAAAGATTAAAAGAAAGTGCCTTCAGTTCATATATCAGAACCCGCAGCAGAGACTTGCTCCGTATTTGGCTGACTCGCAGCACCATTCTCTTCATGTTGCGGTGACTTTTGAGCTTTCTTCCTTCGAAAAACGTGCACAGCCGGTGGAAGGAATTCTTGTTGAATTTCCTGCATATTGAGAAAACCCAGGGAAGTCGGTCAATAATCTGAAAAAAATAACAAATCAGCTCCTAAACGTTAGATAAGAAGTTAGAAAGAAACAAACCTTCCAACCCTTCTTGCCTCTGACGCCACCCTTGATTGCATAAGCCTCTTTAAATCCATTTTTGAACAATAATTCGGCCACTTTCATTGAATTACCATCAAAACTACCTTACAGACAGAGACACATTTTTAAGCAATGGTCACAAACATTAGAAGAAAGCTCAACTGAGAAAAGAAATAATACTCCCATAGTTCCATTGATTACTTCCACTTCCAGTCATGACCGAGGTTTTTGAGTACAATTATGCAAAATTTGTGAGAAGAAAAACTAAGTAGGCTACTTACATGAGAGGAAATTGGAAGATATAAAACAAACAGACAGAAAAAAAAAATGTGAAAAGATGCAAAAGAAATTGAAGGACTTCATCACACTGCCTTCAAGCATGATAGAACCAGAAGACAGCACCCTCCCACGTGAATCGGTTGCATATGTGACACCAATTTGACTAGACTACTTAGAATGTCACTAATTTCTCTCCATGTTAGACGCTAGCACACCATCAGTTTTCCCTTATCCGATGACACAATTTTCAGCCCCTGTACAAGATGTAGTCCGATAGGAAATTGAAAAAAATGAAGGGAGATGAATTATGCCTGGACTTCGCATACTCAAGCAAAAATTCAAATCCTAGACAAGACGAACCATGGCATTGCGTAATGACGTGTAGTGCAAAGAGTCAACCTAACATTTTCTCTGTGAGAGACCTGGTCATCTCCAAATAAAGAACATGGATTCAAAAACATGAAAATCACTCAGCTAACTTGGCTCTAATGATCATTATCACTGTTCTAAGATTGATTAATGTCGGATAGTTTGATAATTGCGTCAAGCCACCCAGGCTAACAAATTAACTTAGTTATCTGACATTTTCATAAGCATTCAAGGCCATGATCCTCAGACAACTTCCTCTTTATATCTTGAAAATGAGGCTATTGGAAAATCCAGAATGTCTAGTGGCTACACTGCTGGCTAGTAGTATGAACAATAGTATAGAATTTCACAATATTATCCTATGTCCTTCACAACATAGTAACAGCATCGTGGTCGACAGATTGAGATTGTTTCCACATTGTCCCATATTGTACGTGAAAATAATATCTAATGAACTTTCTTCCCTTAAATTTCTTTTCTAAAACACCATAGTAACTGTATCGTAGTTGACAGAAATCAAATGAATGTACACTAAGCATCAGAATTGTGTTGTGTATCCCTAGAATGTACGGAGTATTATAACTCGGAAGTATGTTAAAAACTAACCTCCTAGTATCAATTGTACCAGCTCACATAGCCTTGCTAAAATTTGCATTTTACCAACAATTTAATTACATGGGTTGCAAAAATCAAACCTCTCTATGAAACAGAAGATGTATCTCGTACAAGTTCCTAATTTCTGAACTATTGTAGCAAAATACGAGATTGTGCACCCATGCAGCAACCAATCTTACACAAAACCTGTTACGAGATATAGTTTAATAAAACCAATCTCTCTCTATTTGTAATAGAACCTAATGCAGCTGATACATCATGTGATGTTTCAACGGTACAACCTCACATGAGCTATAGTTTAATTCATGGACATTATACACATACAAAGTTCTATAGCATGTATCAACCAAGCTAATATGATGGGAAGTTTCCAAGGGAGAGAACAGAGATGACAATATATATACTCATCACTCCATTTCAATCATTCGTTTACATTTGATTAAAATACCCTTGATAAATAACCAATAAAGTAAACAAATGATTGGGACCCGACTCATACCGAATCAAATAGAGGAAGACTCACTTATCCAAAATGCATACAACAGTGTTCTGAGGGTCCACAAAATTTGCAAGTGCTTTGTTCAGGAAAACATCTTGATCAGAATCATTAAAAGGGAGCTGAAGCACATGCTTGTTAAAAATCTTCAAATTAGGTGAAGCAAGAAAACCCAAACTCTTATAATCTCTAATATCCAAAAGCTGAGCACTTGAATCATCCCTCAACTTCTTAAAGGCATCAAGTGCAGATATGAACTTGTACTTATTAAGGTATTCTTGCAATAAGGGAAGACCAATTAACCAAATGAAAGTAACCCCAGCTACAAAATAAGGGTATTTGTTGAAAAATTCATCAATTGTAATCAAAGTCGTTTCAAGGTTGATTTTTTCTGAAGATGGGTCTGCAATTTCTGAAGCTAAAGATGGTAAACTTGGAGAAGACATTAATCCCATTAAAATTGGTAAGGAAAGGTGGGGTCTTAGAGAGGTTACAGAATGTACAAATGTTGAAATTTGATTAATACGGAGACTTGAACATGTAGAAAGTGGATTTTGAAGGGGAATTTGATGGGAAATTTTGTTGGGTTTTAGAAGCGGTGAAGAGGAGAGGCATAGACAAAGAGACGCCATTATTGAAGAGACAGAGACGGAGACGGGGAGAAGGAGATGACAGTTGAATTGGAGACTGGAGAGTAGTGGGGAGGAGGGAAGATAGCCACTGATTAACGTCCAACCATATCCTCTTTCCCACAAATGTGCATAATTTTATGGGGAGCCTGGGGGATGTTTAATATTTACCCTCGACAAATTCACTAGCTCTCACTTCAGACCATCATTTTTGTGTCAAGCCTTCAAACGGATTACATGTGAGTCATGTGACCATTTAAAATCTTCAGATAATCATTTTCATCTCAAGTTTTCAAACGAACTAGTTTTAACCCGTGCATAACGATATTTCGAATATAATAATTACGGCATTATTATTAGGCATAAGATTCTTAGTTAGTAATTGGGAGTATTAATAATGCCAAAGATTGATATTGCACATTTAAAAAACGAGTTAAAGGTAAGATTACTACTTGAACTTTGCTTTTTTTTCCAGATAAGGGTCCGAACTATCTAACTTTACGGTTAAGGGTCTCACATTTAACACCGTT
>JAOWBH010025873.1:0-15901 GCA_028566215.1 Silene coronaria
ACCTGTGGGTGAGTCTAGAGCTGATCTGAACCGGTGGTAGCATTGTTCTCTCGATCATGCTGACCACGACTATTGCTCCCGAACATCAGTTTTCGTCGAAATATGTTACCTCCTGTCATAATTCTTAACTATAACATTGTAATCAAATTGTTAGCTAAAATAAATCACATATTTCTAAATATAACATGGTCATCTAATTATGTCAAATGGATGTGCCAATCAATGTTGTTACACTAAAACTATAACTCAAACAATTTTCTTAAAAGTGATTCAACTTTTATTGATTAAATAGTGTTTGAAATACAAATAGATCAACATTGTTCCACCAAAATTACAACTAATGTCATTCACTATTACTATCACTACGAATTAAAATAGCATCATCATCTGAAGCCAACAATTCAACTTTGTCATCTTCTTCCTCATCTTCCTCGTCCTCTATTTCTTCATTACCATTTGCATCATTTTCAATTCCAACGTCCTCACGATATTCCCCCACAACCAATTCATATTCATCTTCACTTCCCGTGTCTTCCACCAAAATTAATGAAATTGAATGATCCTTGACAACCATATCTTCTTGGTATACAATTTCTTTATCAATAAGAGCGTCAATATGTGATCTTGTCTTAATTAATAAATAACAAGTATGTGTTTACTACCTAAGTAACTTGAAACGTACAAAGACAGTCCCAAAACAGGGACTATTCAAGAATTGCTCCTAATGAGTAATTCTTGAACGGGTACTAGGTCATCAACACAACCACCAACACCAACAATAATTTCAACACCAACAACAACAATGGCTAATTAAGTCAATTAGTTACTAACATTAACATTTTACTAACTAATTTCACAATGTTATTTTAACAACATTAATAATTTTACAAATTAACTAACTAACAACAATTACTACAATGGCTACAACAATAATGCTTATTTAAGTCAATTACTAACATTAATATTAACATTTGAATAACTATAAAAAAAACATCTAACATCTTACTAACTAACTAACAACAATAATATAATATGAACACCAACAACAATAATTAACATGGCTACTATCCTAAGGTCAATTAACATGGCTACTACCATAAGTTCAATTAACATGGCTACTACCCTAAGGTCAGTATAACATGTCTACTATCCTAAGATCAATATAACATAATTAATTGTTAATTAACATAATTAATAGAAATTTAATTAAAAAGGGTTTAAGAAAATTACCTAAGTAATTAAAAGCAAAAAATTAAGGGGGGAGAAAGGAGGTGCTGGTGGTGTCCAGCAGCCGCGGCAGGGAGGTGGTCGGAGGGATGTCCCTACAAGAAGTAAAAAAAATCAATAAAAGGAGGAAAAGATCAATAGCATCATGGTGTGATTTTTACTGATCCAAGTGAACTTTTGTCACACATCAGTGAAAAAAGCAAAAGCAATCAATTGACCGTTGGATCACTATCCCCTAGCATTTGTGCTTGAATGTCCACAATAAGATTTCTTTCTATTACAGACTTTACTTTTCCAACAAAATACGATTCCAATCAGATGGAATATTATAGTTTGTAACCCACTTGATACAAAATATGAAAATATCACTGCTAATTAAAGATGAGTTCAACAAATACAGATATAGTTAAAATAAAAATCGAGGGAATATAACAATGGACTACCTTCTAATCTCATCCTTTCACCTCTATTTTCGTCAAACAACAAGCTTTACACATTAAATTTTTTTCACACTAACATGTTTCTCTTAATTTAATCTCATACTCAGCCTTGATGATGCAAAAATGTCAGAAAATTCAACACCCATAATAACAACACAACACACATAACCACAAATATTCAACACCTTATGCGCACATATATCCTTCTGCTCTTTTCCGTATCGCCACCCTCATTCATTGAAATCATAAAAAGAGCAAAAAAAATGCAGATTTATGGTCTCAACATGACACCAGCCATCACCTTGATCAGAAATTATGGATCAACAGATCATGATTAAACTACCATTCTCATGTTACTTTCCTAATCATTCACCTAACCAATATTATCAACCACACATGGCTAAACCTAGAGAATTAATCAAAACTCGCAATCGAAAGCTGGAAAAAGAGTCAATTTGCAGGATATGGTTAACGACATCAAACCCTTGTTCATATAACAATGGAGGCAAGAACTTTATCATTGAGTTTGGACGATGATAAAATAGCAAAAAGAAAAGGCTTATGATAATGAAGCTAAATGTGTAATTGAAAGCTCGAAAAATTTATAGAAAAGCTTAATTATTATCGTCTACTCCAATCATTTATACTACTATTCACAAAGAATACAAATGATTGGGATGGAAGGAGTACTATACTTGGTTGTATATAGAACCAGGTGTATAATCGCGGTACCAAACTAGTTTGGTTACCATGGTTGCATCAAAAAGAAGTAAGCAAGTTGTGAGCACACAAAATACAAACATGATACAGGATTCAGGAAAGCTTTACAAAAATTGACAAAAACTGTCAAAATTGAAGCCAAGTCACCAAACTATATCTCACAAAATGTTGAGACAGTTCAAGACAAAGGCAAAGTGTAACTGACACCAAACATTAATGGCTAAACAACACTTACAAAAACTGTCAAAATCGAAGCCGTGTCAAGAGAAAGTGCTTCATATGTTTGTAGTAGGACGCATTCAGTTTATGAAGCACACATAGTGTTGAAACTTATGAATCTAACAACGATGATTACGTGCAATTTGGGGGCACCTAACATAAATTGTACATAGTAGCGTAATGAATTACTCAGTAGAATTCCAAACTTAAGTAGTGGTCTACAAGTCTGAAGATTTCTAATACTATCAAGTCTTTAATAAAGCAAATGAACACCAACATTATTATAGTCTGAATCTCCACAAGATTTCCATAATTTAATTATAATTTTGTATAAAAAATCAGGAAAAGAGAAGAATAAAGGTAAGAGTAGTGGTGGAGGAAGAGTCATTACCGGTGTGATAGCAGCGATGGTGGTCGTCGGAGTAAGGGGATGACGGCAATGGCGATCAGAGGTGGCCGGAGTAGTTAGTGGAAAAGAAAGAGAAAATAAAAATAAATGAGGAAAAGAGAAGAATAAAGGTAAGAGTAGTGGTGGTGGCCGTATATAGGGTCGTCGAAGATGGTGGTGGCCGGAGATGTTGGTGGTGGACGGAGGTGGAGATGGGTTTGGGGGTTAGGGTTAAAAGCAATCAATTTGGGGAAAATAATGACGACATTAGAACCTTTCTCGCTGCTGTTTTTTTCATATTAAAGGTTGTAACGGACTATCCGTCACATTCCGTCACAAAAAGTCAAATTTATGACGGATTGCCTGTCACAAAATTGACTATTGTGATGGATAGTCCGTCACAAACCTGTGTTTTATAAATTTGATGATTCAGTTTAGCTGAGGCGTGTGATGGATTGTCCGTCACAATACCGTTACAATTCGAACATTTGTGACGGATTGACCGTCACATTCGTTGACTAATTGACCATCTATGACGGGTAATCCATCACAACCCGTCACATGATAGTGACGCCATTGACTTTAGTCAACGCGCCTTTTTCATGTGACGGGTTGTGACGGATTACCCGTCACAAACCCGCATCCGTCACAAATCCGTTACAAATCCGAAAAAAGTGACGGCTTTTATTTCCGTCACAATATTTCCGTCAGTATGTCGCTATTACTTAGTAGTGAAAAGGCCATCATTTAAGTTTAAATCTCCACTCACGCACTTCCAAAATCCCTCTCTTAGATGAAAGCACCCTTAAAGTAGGAAAAAAAACTAGAGTAAGAAGGCAACTTGGTACCTACCGTAGAAAAAAGTTAATATTTTGGTATTGATTACTAATTATTGATTATATTTGGTATTGATTATGAAAAAGAGGACTAAAGTTGGTAGTGTTTATTGAATATGCGAAATTGACTAAGTGTGAGTTCTGGTTAGAGAAGTGGCGTTTTTGGGTCATGTAGTATCCAAGGAGGGAGTATCCGTGGACCCCAGTAAAATAGAAGCAGTATCCAAATGGAAGTCACCGAAGAATGTTGTTGAAATACAGAGTTTTCTAGGCTTGGATGGCTATGATAGGAGGTTTGTTAAGGATTTCTCTAAGATAGCTATGCCAATGACCGCATTAATGAGAAAGGAGAACCGGTTTAAATGGGATGAAAGCTGTGAGAAGGCATTCCAGACATTAAAGGAGCGTCTGACTACAGCTCCTATCCTAGCTTTACCGGAAGGGAGTGAGAATTTCGAGGTGGCTGATGCATCTAAGAATGGGTTGGGATGCGTATTGATGCAGGATGGTAAGGTTATCGCGTACGCATCGCGACAACTAAGACCATATGAAGAGAATTACCCAATGCACGATTTTGGAGCTTGGAGCTGTTGTTTTTGCGTTAAACTGTGGCGACATTATCTGTATGGAGCTACTTTTAAGGTATATTCGGATCATAAGAGCCTTAAGTGTGTGTGTGTGTGTGTATATATATATACCCAGAAGAAGCTCAATATGAGACAAAGAAGATGCATAGAATTGATCGGTGATTACGATATGGAGATCATTTATCACGAGGGAAAAGCTAAAGTGGTGGCTGATGCACTAAGCAGAAAGTCGGTAAATGCTTTTGTGTGTGGCTATGTCACAAGTTAAGCTAAGAGATGGGATGGAAAAGATGGGTATACATGATTAAGAAGGGAGATGCAGTGAGCGATCTGACGATCGAATAAGAACTGTATGCCGATATACGCGAGAAGCAAGCGCGAGATTCCCGAATAGCCGCTTGGCACGCACAAGTTGAAACGGGTGATCCAAAATGGTTTATGATCCATAATGACGGTAGTTTAAGTTTCAATGGCAGATGGTGTGTGCTCCATGATGAGGAATTGAAACGGAATATCTTGACTGAGGCACATAGTACGCCTTATTCTGTGCATCTTGGAGGAGACAAATTGTATAGAGATTTAAAGAAGACGTTCCGGTGGCCCGGAATGAAGAAAAAGATTGCTAAATTTGTGGCTCGATGCTTAACCTATCAAAGGGTCCAAGGTGAGCACAAGAGACCCCTAGGTAAGGTACAGTCTTTACACATTCTTGAGTTCAAGTGGGAAGGCATCTCCATGGATTTCATTGTCGGTTTGCCAAGGACTAAGAAAGGAAATAACATGATCTGGGTGATAGTGGATCGTCTTACTGAGATTGCTCATTTCATTCCAATGAAAGATACGTGGAGCAAAGCGGAACTAGCTAAAGCATATTCCAAGAACATACTAAAATTGCATGGGGTACTTAAGGACATAGTATCTGATCGATACTCGACGTTTATTTCAAAATTTTGACGAGAATTGCAGGATTCATTGGGCACTACACTAAAGATGAGTACTGCCTTTCATCCAGCATTCCAGCTACAGATGGGCAAACTGAGAGAATTATTCAGACATTGGAAGATATGTTAAGAGCTTGTGTATTAGAATTTGGTGGTTTATGGGAGGATGAACTGGACCTAAGAGAATTCTCATACAATAAAAGTTATCATGCCAGCATTGAGATGGCTCCATTCAAGGCACTATATGGAAGGAACTGTAGGAGTCTTGTGTACTGGGATGATGTGACTCATTAAGTTGTTTAGGGACCTCAAATGGTTTAGGAGATAGTGGAACTTGTGAAGTAATTTGCTAGAAGATGAAAGATGCACAAGATCTTTAAAAGAGTTATGCTGATTAAAAAATACGAGAAATAGAATTTGCTGTAGGGGATAAGGTCATACTAAAAGTTTTTCTAATTAAGAGTGTCATGAGATTTGGTAAGAGGGGCAAACTTAGTCAGAAATATATTGGACCGTATGAGATTCTTCACCGAGTTATTGGAGAGGTAGCGTATCGTTTAGCCTTACCCCCAACTCTCGATAGAGTGTACAATGTGTTCTATGTGTCACAATTGAGAAAATATGTGAGCGACCCTACTCACACACTTGAGCCAAAGGCAGGCTAGGTGGATGATTCCTTGACTTATGTAGAGACCGCTAAAGAAATACTTGATAGATAAGTGCATATGACTAGGAATGGCGAGACTGCGATAGTCAAAGTCTTGTGGTCTAACCACAATGTGGAAGAGGCCACTTGGGAAGCTGAAGATGCGATGCGAGTGAATTATCCACACTTGTTTGATCAGGTATAAGTTAGGTTCCGGGACGTAATCTTTCTTTTAGAAGGGTAGAATGTCACAACACCATTTATCTCGAGACTTGTTTACAACTTGATGTTGATTAGACACGAGCCATATGAACCTGTGAACGTGACTAGCTTATGTATGTCGATACGCTGTTGCGTGAACTTCAGGACGAAGTTCTTTTAAGGGGGAAAGACTTTAATACCCCGTAAAATTATATGGTTTATTTATGTTAATTCGTAATAATTCGCATTTTATATCGTATAAGTTAATTAAGCATGTTTAGTGAATCTGAAATTAAGTTAGAAAAGCGGGTGTGTGTGTGTGTGCGCGCTCGGGGTGAACGAGTAGCACGAATGGGTTTCGACCCATTGATATCATCACCTCCTATCATTACCTTGTGAGTCATTCACCTGACCAAAAAATAAAATAAAAGAAAAGAAGTGCGAAACCCTAGAGAGAAAAGCAAAAGGGAACCGAGAGAAGCACGACGGCGGGAGGTAGAGTACGAATTTCGAGACAGTTTTTCCCATTTTCATCCTATTGATCATAGGTATAACCGTGTAATTCATCTAGTACTTTTAATGATTTAAGTATTAGTTTTTTTTCATCTTAAGATAGTTTATGAATTGACTCAAACCCTAATATTGGATTGGGAATTGGAATTGGGGATTTTATTTGTGGTTGTGAGACGGGAATTGTAAATACAAAATGGGTACAATTTAGAGGATAGCTTGGCCGACTCGGCTAGGCCGTGACCTTGCTCGTCTCGGCCGCGACCAAAGTCATGACCAGGCCACGTACGGGCCATGACCTGGCTACGGAAGGCCACGGCTAGGTCGTAGGCCGCGTAGTTTTGCGTAACTATTAGTTTTGTAATTACGTAAATCAATTGTTGATCATACGTTATTATATTATAATTTATTAGGAACGGAGTTCGTAGAAGAGCCTTTCTAATCACCTTATGACATTTGCTGCGACGATCTTTGCTGAGGTAGGATTTCCTACTCAACTTATGTTAATATTGAATATTGTCAAAATGATATGTTATTATGTGCTGAGACGGTCTTATACTGAATTATGCTGAGCCTTTGAGTAATATAATATGCGACTGTGAGGGTTATATTGAGTAATTTACTATGCTGAGACGGTCTCATACTGAGTTATACCGAGCTATTGAGTAATATGCTATGATACGACAATCTTATACTGAGTTTATTTTGTGATGCGAAGTTGCTGAGGTAACTTATGTTATTTCTACTGATGAGTTATATGAAAATATATGTGAAAGTATGTTGGTTTCATGTGGGGCAACATTATGATAAAATAATCGTAGGTCTGGCACAACTGGGGTAGTAGTCCTGATGTAATATTGGTAGGCCAGGCACAGTTGCGGTTGTGGACCTGAAGAATCGGTAGGCCAAGCATGGGGAAGTAGAAGCATCGTGGTTCTGATGACACATTGTGACGACACAGTGGTGTCGCGTGCATGAGTATTGGGGGCCGTGGATGATGACACGGTTGCAAATGTGGCTGCAAGCCTAGATTGATGTTAGACGTTGTGAGTTGTCGTGTTGCGATTATTGCAGAATTATATAGTATTTATGATTTGTAATTAGAATTTATATTAACATATAGTTGACTGTATTGTGTCTTGTGTAATTGTTATCTATTTTCGGGGTGGTCTGTAGTGATCCATTAAATGATTTCCGATTGGATCGAGAGTAGTTAATAAAGCAGGTTCAGATTGATTAACAGTTTGGATTTGATGTTGTTGTTTCTGTGTGCTGAGCTATGTGGGACGACAGTGCTACTTTCGCAGAGTCTAGTCTGAGTTCATTTAGTTATTTCACGGACAAACACTTTTATTTTTCTTTTTATTCATTCGGTTTTTTTTGTAGACCTTTTATAGTGATGCAGATAGTGTAATAACAGTTATATCCTTATAATACCTGGTTTGGTTTTATTTGATATTCATTGCCTCAGGTAACTGAGATGGTGACAGTCACATTTAATCGGGAATATCTTGCTAAAGGCTTCTGCTTAAATGAGGTGTTACAGATATAGCGTTGTGGTGAAGTGCGGGGCGAGTTCATTTCTTCAAGGTGGTCGGTCTCGGATAAATCCTCGTCCGTGGGAAGTCTCATATATGTGTCCTTAGTCACCCTCCAAGTATATCCCCCCGCTAATGTCCTTAAGCTAAAGCATGCTCTTTGTGTTGGCTATGTCAAAATACACCACCCCACTAGATAAGGGCTTATCCACCTCCCACCCCTCCCTCTCCTCCCCCGGTTCATAACCCAATAGGTTCTTAGCTACGCGGGTAACGATGACACCACTATCCAAGGAACATATCTCCGGTATAGTCATCTTCTCCAATGCTTGACATATCATTGACAAGGCATTAAAGTAAAAGGGCTCCTCACGGTAGGGGTTCAAATAAGAGCTTAGGGGAAAAACCTCCGACGAATTAAGCTTACTCACATCACTTCGCCCGTAAAGAAGGTGGGTCATGAGGCGTAGAAAAATTCTCAATACCAGGTGTTCATCGTCGTCTTCTCTCATAGCACTCACCACGGAGTCAGAGTTAGCCATAAACAAATCTATATAGCTAGTGACTTTCATGGTTTTTGTTATCTTATCATGCTCAAAGCCGTTTCTCCAAGACACCCCTAAACAATCCGCAAAGTTTTCATGTGAAAATCGGTGTTCTTAAGTCTTAACCTCACAACATGGTTCACCTTGTCAATGGTAAAGGAGCTCAAAAATTCTAAGGTACCGTTTTGGTAACACACTTCCTCCAAGTTATACAATCCCTCCATCCCAAGAATGTCAAAAATCCTATGCACCTCCTCCCTAATTCCAAACTTCTCTAGGGTATCGATCGACACGTACCTTGTCGGGGCCATTGGTATTTGAGCTAAAGTAAAGAAGGCATTCTTCTATGCCTCACTCTCAAATTCAATGCTTGGAAATCTCGGGGCTTCGATCACGGAAGGCACTACCTCTTCTTGACGGTTTTGCCTAGCTTTGTTGCCACTCGGGTTTCTTGCTCACCTCGACATGCTATAAAACCAATCAAACACGAGTTTCCGGATAGAAAAGATGAGAATTTGAGGAGAGATTTTGTAACAATTGGAAATCAGTCAACACTTCTAGTGTATCAACAACCATATAAGTAGAATTTTTAACATAGTTCTCTTTGGATTTAATCAAGTCAAAAGATCATTTAAGCTATAAATTTTTCGAAAAAGTAGAATCCTTGCGAAATTATACAACACTTTAGATCCCAATTCAAGTAATATGACATTTCTAGTTGTGATTAAAACCTTTGACATAATTAACTCGAGAATGAAGCATGGAAATTTGAAAGCTTTGGTATAATTTGGTGAAATTTTAAGACAACTTTTTGATTCAAGATAATACAATGTACTGTTATCGAAGATTTAAGCATTATGAAGCAATTAACCTATATCCTAAACACAAAATCAAAATTTATCATGGCTCTTAGGGTTTTCGAAAATTTGAGACAAATTTTTGGCAAACTTGCTTCCAACTTTTGACAAAATAAGGCATTACTAACAAAGTTTAAACCTTTATGAAATCATTAAACCATATTATAAGTACCAAATATCAACATATGGTCATATAAAATAGAATTTTGAAAATTTGTGGAAATTTCCCGTTAAAATCTTCAATTTAAGACAACACAAAGCATTATTAACAAATATTATAGCCTTATGAAGCAATTAAACTAAGTTTTAAGAATGAAAAATCAAAACTTGGGCATCAAGGTCACATACTAAATCTCAAATGTAAGAGAATTTAACATTAGTAAAAAGGAATAGAGTAATTTAGGACAATTAAACTAAGTTTTAAGCACAAAATCAAAAACTTTACCTCAAGAACCCTAATTTCGAATTAAACTAATTGGGCAAAAATTCAACATAAAAGTTTCATTTTTGACATCAATAATGGTGTAGAAGGTTGATTACTAACATAAATTGAACATAAACATGCAAATAAATGACGAGACTTGAATAAAGAAATTCGAGTAGATCTAAAGAAAATAAAATTGGGGAAAAATAAGAGGAAAGAGAAAATCAGTCACTTTGCTCAACTAATAAGGATTAAGAAGAAGAAATGCAATGGAAGACTTGAATACAAATGATAAAATGCAACAATGGAGTTTCATGAATATGTTTAGAAGAATTTTTGGTGTAGGAGTTATGAAAAATGAAGAAGGAATGAAGAAGATAAGATGAGATAAAAGGGAAGATTTTCGTGAAAAATTACTGCCCAGCAGTCGCACTCAGACGAGTGCTAAGTCCACTCAATTGAGTGTCTTGAACTCGGTCGAGCGCCCTTGTCTACTCGGTCGAGTGCCCCATTTCTAGAGTCTTTCCATATTTCTGGAAATTGGTCCACTCGGTCGAGTGTCTGGGTCCACTCGGTCAAGTGCCTTGTGCTCGACCTAGTGTTTACTTGCACTTGGTTGAGTGCTCCTTTTTGACTTGCCATTTCCGACAAGAATTAAAAGGTATCGTCCCCGTAGCAAAAAAGTAAGGTTCGGGAGTCCACGGGCTATCGGTGACTCATCCCGGGTTAGATCATACGCGTCGCTAAACTTACCAATTATGATACCCTACTTCTACACTAGCAATTAATCTATTACAAGCATTACTACATCACACCCTATCTATCGCACTAGCATATATAACGCACACATACGATATTACGATGCTATAAGAACAAACCCAATGCTAAGCACACTTTAACATTTAACATCTATTTCGCAAGCATATCATACTCCACATATAAATTCACACCTTCAAATCATGTACATTAACATATACCACTTCCCAATTAAACAAGGTGACAGTTAACACGTAGCCACACACGGACAGTTTCACTAATACAATTAATCACGAAAGACATATAGGCATGAACATGAAATGCAACAACGTGTGGACCAAGCCACTCGCACCGCGCGTTCGAAATTCGTCAAAGCGGCGGCACTTATCCCCACAGAACTTTGCGAACAAAGCATGTCATGGGTTGTAACCCATTTGAAAGGCTTTGAAACCAGTGAAAGGTTAAACAAGCCTGCATTTGAGGAGTCGCCACCAATTTTTGTGGAAATTGGAATTGTTCGAATACTTCCTGTCATGTCAAGACATAAAGTAGTGACACAAACACCAAGAATTCGTCACCCTTAGCATTCTATGTCTAGAATGATTCTCGTAATGCCCGTGAACACGGATGTTCACAGAGATTCCAAGTAAGGGGTGAGGTTACATATTAGGAAGCTCTTTAATCGAACACCTAATCCCGCCCGCCTCGATAGCGGCCTCTACTAATGATTGAGAACGTCGTTTATACTTGATATATTATTGATCAAAATGCTTGCAATGCAACAAACATTGTTTTAACATGTGAAAATATTTACTACATCGATGAATTTATACAAATAGGGATTAATGGTCACACTAGGAAATTTACATTCTTTACATGTGAATAACAAACAAAATAAAGTGTGATACAAAAGAATAAACCACAAATGAAATAAACAAGTTGAATTTACGTCATAAAGATGCTAAAAAGGAGATTTTAATAGAAAACAAAACAAAAACAAAATGAAATAAAACAAACAAAACAAAACGAATAAAGGAAAAGAAATATTCAATAATTAGGCGATAATAATATGTATTAGTCGATTACATATAAATATTATGAATTAAATCAAGCGAATCTGAGTTCAGGGGCAAAGCCAACCCAGAACAGGCGCAACACATGATGCGTACCCTAGAAAAGGCGCATCAGTTGGTGCGCCAGTTCTGAAGGTGTGTTCTGAGTGTGAAAGTCAGATTCGCAGGCCCCTAGAAATGGCGCATCAGCACATGTTCGTTGGTGATTTTATTCGATTACTATGCTACTACGACTCTAAGGAAGTGATTAATCAGGTTTGAAGATACAATGAACCATTACAAAATTCTTAAAGGTCGGATTATATACAATGAAGTCGGTTTTAGAGAACGAAAATCGATTATGAATTCGAATTACACAAATTACAAACTAAATTGATTAATAAGATCAAATTAGACGTTAAAGGTCAGATTAATAGGACGAAAACGAGTATAAACATGTACAATAGTCGAATATAAGAGATTCGATATCGAAAATCAAAGCTCTAAAACCCGGAATTGATTTATTGAAAAAAACCGATTAATATGAATTATTAACGATTCAAGTCGAAAAGGATTTGATACATATAACTTGGGAACATAAATTTAAAAAAATTAATGAAAATAAATGAAAGAATTTGAAGAAAAGAATATGACGAAACCAGAAAAGTTCGAGGAAGAAGGCATCAGAGGATAAGCAGCCTCTGGAAGAGGCGCAACAAGGGCTGCGTCTGCTCAAGAAGGCGCATCCTTTGGTGTGTCCCTTCTCCAGCCCGATTCTTAGCTGACTTCGTAGAAATGGCTTTTTAAAGATGATTTTAATGAGGGTAATACGACTTTTATGCATCCTTGTGACGTAAACTACAACAATGCAATAAAATTACAAAATATAAGATTAAAAGTGGAATTTACACTCTGAGACTTACATGTCAGCGAAGCGAGATTTAACTAAAAAGTCAATTAGTGGTAACTCGACTCGATTTAATGTGAATGAAGATGCCCTTGTATTAACAAGAAAAATAAAGTTGATTAATGTTAATTAATGTCGGTGTGCAGTGGTCAAATGGGCCGGTCATGCAAAACGTGACAAGTACTCGAAAGGATTCGAGCTAGCGTGATTGAGTAGATCAAGCACATTGTTGTCGGTAGCAAAAGCACGTGGTCTTAGAATGCAAAGAGAGAGAAGAGAAGGGGTAGACACTCGCGTGAATAATATGAGGAATGGGACCCTCTTATTATACTGAACACGAGGTAAGATTTAGGAAAGACGGAATCAGCTGAGAAACAGGCCCAAAAAAGGGCGCAACAGCCACTGCGGCTCTTCCAAGAGGTGCGGCTCCTCCTGCGTCATTTCTCCAGGGGTTGCTTGTTCAGCAAGAAAGATTTTGCGGTTTGAAATTGGAAAGAGGAAGATATACGACTTCCTTATTCCTCAAGGCAAGATATTTTGTCGAGAATATTAAAATAATATTTGGCGATGGAATTCCATAATATTCCGACTCGGGTTGAGACGGTTTTTCAGAAAATGATGACGGTTGTTAGCCCGGACTCCAAATGAACTCTAATAACTGCCAAAACGACCGTATCGGCACGTAAATAATGACCATGCACTACGCCAAATAAGTCCATCAATAATGGTCAGATAATGTAATTACCATTTTTAAATAGAAATACGAAACAATTATTGCAACGACGGTTGCTAAATATATACCACGGTTGTACAAACACGCGACCGTTATATAACATCAATAACGGATCTATACTACCGTTTTCACAACTCAAGAACGGTTATAAAACTGTTGTTAAATATGTTTATGGCAACGAGTTTACATTTGCAAAACCAAATCTTAACAACGGTTTCAAAAGCGTTGTCGTATTTTACTATTGACAATTGTTTTAGTGTTACCAAAACCGTTGTTAAATATTATATATGATAATGGTTCATTTCGTTATCTTAATTAATTGAATGTCAAAATTTACCAACGGCTTTATTGCATGCAAAACCATTGTCATATTTCTCTATTGACAACAATATCTAACTGTTATCTTATTTTATTGATGAAACGTTGACAACAGTTCTTTTTAAATAAAACCGTTGTAAAAATTTTGAATTCGACAACCGTTATCGTTCATTTCTTATATTTTTGGTGGTTTGAATGGGAGGGAAAATATGTCAACGGTTATTTATCTAAATTTATCCGTTGCCAAATAATTGTTCACACGGATTGTTTTTAACCGTTATGATTTTTAATTTTTTTTGTTTTTTAAAAAAAAAATTGTTTTTAACTTTTTCTAGCAGCTGCTAAAATGCTATTTTTTCAGCAGCTTTTCTAGCAACTGCAGAAATGCTACTGAAAAATAGCATTCCAGCAGCTGTGCACTGCAAAAATTCAATCCTGCATCAAAATATTACATCTCATGATCAATTAAACCCAGTGTAAAAACAGTACAAATAGGATGATCAAAAGCTCAAAAAGACAAAAGAAGACAATACACAACGGCTCTATACATACACGTACATAAAGCATGAACAAACTATTGAGACTCCGTTAATTGAAGAACATAACTGGCCCAATTATTTCTCAACTCTGTGATGGCCTTTGGCGCATAGTTCGGGGCTTTGTTTAGTGTTAGTGGAAACTATAATTCAAAATATACATAATCAAAATAGACAGAATAAATGGAAGTATACAGAATTGAACTCAATTTACGTCTTAAATAGTTTTTAAATCGTACTAACCCGTGTCGGGATGTTAAAATAATTTCCGCTGATATTCTCCAACATGGACTGACAAACGTAAAAGGCGCATGGTTTGTCGTCTGGTGCTTTAGGAGACTATTATATAAATCACACACAATTCAGCTGAATTAGATAATTAATCTCTCGCATAAATATAAATTAAATGATATGAGTAATTATTAAGAATACACTTACTAATGGCGTGATAAAATTGGGATTGATGTTGCTCTCAAATTTTCCAAGTGGACATAATCCTCTTTTTGCTTTCAAAACACTATTTCATAAATATACATACATGCCATTATTATTTGCTTATATATGGCTTAAGTCATACAATAACAAATGACATTATTGAAGGTTGTAAAATTACCCAGTTATCATCTTTACTATACTGTCAGAGGGTTTGCCTTTGCAAGAGTCAATCTAGTACACTGCTTTTGATTCCACATGGATTGCCATTAGCAACCAATACTTCCTATTCAATTTGTGAAATTGAACTATTAGTTCATTTACACGCATGTAAGCATGTTAATAAGAAATTTATAGAATCGTGATTCATTACAATAATCACGCACTGTACATACATATTCTCATTGTAGGGGGCAAGCCATAATTTTTTGGTCGACATCAACCGATGAGCGATACTATCGACTTGTTCTACGTGTGAAATTCTGTGCACGGAGAACGCCTTTGGACTCAAGAGTCTATACGCGTGAATTGGGATCTTTCTCTGAGCGATATGATTATTCAGGTACCTATTACAGCACATGGTACGAAAAATGTTGTAATTGATAATTTAAACAAACATCATTATTCATAAATGGAAATGACTAACTAGCTTTATTAGTAGAACTTACTTCATCCAAATCATAATGTGAACTGCATCTAAATTGTCAAGGTCGACAAATTCCATCAGCTGCTTCGAGTCCAGTATGGCTATATCAGCTGCGCCAATAATTTCCTCTTCAATGTTAATCATGACTACATTCCCTCTAGGTGACTTCCTTACAGCCAGGTTATGCAAAGCCTTCAGCGAAGAAGTTTTCAATTTTTGCTTATATGCACAGGATTCATAATAAGAATCATAAGGAGGCTTGACTAAAGCAAAAGTAGCTGGCTTATATTGTATGTCGTGTGGTTTTGTTGTCGTTGACTAGTAGTAATAGCTTTAGATGCCGCAATGACTTTGTTTAACTTCTTCAAATGTAAAGATTAAAGTACTTACGATATGTTAATATTCGTACCCTAATATATTTAAAGAACAAGTAATAATTAAC
>JAOWBH010025982.1:0-15901 GCA_028566215.1 Silene coronaria
ATAAGATAAGAATTGGAAACTTAACAAGTTAAGAATTGGAAAGTGGAAATGGTACAAGTTAAATAAGAATCGGTTCATTGTACCGTGTTAAACATATAATCTAACAAGGGATATCCAAAAAACCGTTTTCCAATAAGTAAAAATCACAACGGTTGTGTAAAACCCATTTTCAACTAAATTATCAAACAATATCATTATATTATCAAATGAATTATTTGTGATTTGACCAATGCATGCCCTACCATATGTTATGAAAAAATAAATTAAATATTTTCCAGTTTTTGGGATTTGATAATGCATGCCCTGTAATTAAGTTTTCTAATTCAAATTTGCAATATTGATTGTTTGACCATATGTATAACACAAAATGATAACGGTTCTTTGTGAAGCCGTTATCATAATACATATCAACAACGGTTATTTTAAAGCCGTTATCATATTACACCAATAAACAACAGTTTTTCGTAAAATCATTATAAATACAGATTCACTGTGAAAACTGAAAAGTTTGTGATTTTACTAATGCATGTCTTATTATTTTGGTTGTTTGACCATTATTCACCTCATGCCTGCAGACATAATTAATACAAGTTTGCATATAACGTATGGATGAAATTAATCTAATTAATTATAGCTTTATACTATAAATAGCATCACATTTGCAGTAATAATAAGAATCACTTCTATTCGAAATCTGCCACAATTTATATAAAAAAACTTTATTATTACTAACCTATCTACTTCACTTTTAAAGTAATACATATACATATCATAATTATAATGTTGTCGTCTTCATCATCCGCAGTCGCACATCCTCAGCAATCGGTAACCCGCTATATAAATCCGATTACTTGCATAATTCACTATCTCCCAGTCATATGCGATGCTGCTGGGAAGCCAACTTCTAAGAGCCTTACCCCATTGAGGGACATCCTTATTGAGAATGAGTTTTTAAAGTGTATGTAGAATACACCCAGCTTGGATTTCGAGTCGTGGGTTTCTTGGATATGCTATGATCGAGTTCGAGGGGACAGTCTTGATGATTTTTGCCAAGCAAAACAACTCGCCGAATTTCGAATGATGAAGACATCGAATTTGTAGGACTTGATCACAATGATATATCGCAATTTGGTCATGATGTTAAAAATGTTAACATTCCAAACATATATACACGAGATGATCATGATGAAGGTATTTGGGTTAATGAAGAGACTAGCAAATCCAAAAAACGTTCCCGACAGCCGTGAAAATGTTAACATTACAAACAAAATAATTTACTTCATTGTGTAATTATTGTATTGCTATAAATTTGTCTTGCTGTTTTATATCAAACTGCTATTGTACACTTTTCTGCTATTGTAGCGGATAAGGGAGAAACACTATTGTTTAAGTCGTGTAAAATAAGAAGGGGCTTATTTTTTTCGGGCAAAAGCGTACAAAATGAAAGATAAAATACAACGGTTATACCTAAACCCTTGTTCAGGACGTGTACAGTAAAAACGGTTTAGGCTGTTGTTAATTATAAGATATGATGCTTTTTTTTTACGGGAAAAAGCGTACAAAAATGAAAGATAAAATACAACGCTTGTACCTAAACCGTTGTTCAGGACGTGTAAAGTAAGCACGGTTCAGGCCGTTGTTAGTTATAAAAAAAATTGCTTATATTTTTGGAGGGAAAAAATTATACAAAATGGAAAGCTTTAAGACAACGGTTACATCTAAATCGTTGTAGAGAATTGAAATCTATGTTTTGAACCAAAACGTTGTCTGTTTGTTAACTAAATACAACGGTTTCCTTTTACCGTTTTTTTTAATTTTCATTAAACCAGATCTCAACCAACGCATGCTAGTATTGTATTATTCACACACATATACTCTGAGCATCCCCTCACCCACATAAAATCCTCGAACACTGAGTTTCCCCTCAACCACTAGCCTAGTCTGTCGCCGTCGCCGGCATTATCGTTATCGTCATCGCCATCGCCGCCGCCAGATCAACCCGGCTTCTCCTCTTTAAAAAAGTAATAAACCCTACTCCCTACAAATTTGTCTGTTATTATAATTATACTTTGTTATTATTTGTTTATTAATTTCTGCTTTAGATATGGTTGACAAGCGGAAAAGTAACGATGGAAAAGCGCCAGGCGACGATTCAGGTGATGATAATAATTTGCAAAACACCGCGAGTCGAAAGCGCCGTAGGGTTTTCCTAGAAGCAATAAATAAAGGGATACCTAATCTTCTTGATTGGGATAAAGATACGGGGCTGCCATTGGTGACAATGTCGTGTATTTTGGTAGTTGGGTTGGTTGTCATGTAAGACAGTATGTGCCTCTCGGTATGCCGCATATCAAAAATTTGAGTAAAATGTGGAATTACATGTTAATGGAGAGATAAAGGTATGTATATACAATAATACATGCTTTAGATGAAATTAACTTACTACTTGATATGTGTAATTAGTCGAAACTAACCAAATATGCTCATCATATATGTAGTTAGCTAACGTTGTCCCCGAACAGTACGAGGAGTACCTTAAAAAAAGACATGGGGATCCCTTAGCTCATGGAAGTCAAAGGTTGCGCAGAACCACTTGTTCAACTAGAAAACCGGGGACTTGAACAAGAAACCACCATCAAAAAAGTATCAGTATGTCAGTCAAGACGATTGAGATAGCTATATCTCTTATAGGCAGTCTGACAAGTTTAGGATAATTTAATAGTAATTCCACTTAATAAGGAAAGAAGTATACTTAGTTTAGTGTTTGGTCATGCTTACGTTACTCGATACAATTTATTTGATGAAGGCTATGAGTAAGAAGAACAAGGTGAAAATTTCAAAGAAAAAGACCGTCTTTTACGGCTCCCGAGGTCGTTTTAGATTGATTAATAAGAACCTTGTAAGTATATAATTCTTATGTTATTAGGTGTATTATACTGATGTTATATATATGTTCATAGTAATCATACATATTTTGAGAGGATATCAATATGATGAATGAATTGAAGGCAAAGCTTGGAAAATCCAATCGTGGTCAGTCATACTCCTAAGAATGGAAAGTCAGAATTTGAATATGATAAGGACATCAAAGAGAAAATTGTAAGCTTGGATAAATATGTCACTCCTACCACTGGTAGTCGGTTATCTAATTGTGAGTTTAAGTAAATATTAGTTGAATCAAGGTTTTTGTTTATGTAAAGGATATGTGAGAAGTAGGTAAAGGAAGGAAAATGGATGACTACAGGACGTGATGACATTCTTGCTAGGGCATTCGTCAAAGCAGAGCATCCAAGTCATGGGAGAGAGGTATCGACGCATGTTGGAATCACTAAGTATTTTGGGAAGACTGCTCGAAGGATGATGAGTGGTGATGAATTTGAGAAGGTAATCATATAAATATTGTATTTTATCAACATAATTTATAACTATATATGCTGAAATTAATTTTTACTAAACAACTATAGAAAATGGCCAGGCTGATAATGAGAAAGGTGGAAACTGGGGAAAAGCCATATGAAGAAGAGTTGGTTATGCTTACCACTCCTCTGCACCCCATCATTCTCATTATTGAGGAATAAAAATAACTTTATTTCGGGATGATGTGGCGGGTACCAATAGGGCAAATAATATTGACTTAAGCCCTTATGGACCACCTACCACACGTTCAAATTAGTTTGCAAAAGGAATCTTAGAAATTGGAGGTAATCATGGGGTCAAAGGCAACGATTGGAGCATTGATTGAGAAAATAAATGGCATTTGGTAGAATCAGAGGGAGCCTAGAGAGAAAATCCTAGGCCTGGAGTGCTATAAAGAGGGAAGGAAAATCAAAAGCACATACACACAAAATAGACACCAAGAATCTACAACTTAGAAATTATCAAGCAAGAAACTCATGAATAATCTTTGTATTTCCTTTCCTTGAATATTTCCGTCTCGATTATAGTGAAAGATGGAGGGATTATGACTCCCCCGAGGTTTTTCACACATTGGGTTTTCCGCGTCACGAAATTCTTCGTGTCATTCTTTAATTTCATTTTTTTGTCATTCGTTCATACCATCACATTTACTTCATTCGTTGGCCTTAGATCGATCGCTTTGACCCAGAAATTAAATCGATAATTCGGTAATTTTTTACCAAAATAATTTGGCGCTCACCGTGGGGCATAGTGATCATTTTATATAGACAAACCTCACCGAACCAATCTGTTCGACGCTATGTCTGGAACCAGCCATAATTCATCTAGCACCCAGGGGCAGACTATACAACCTTTTGCAGGAAGGCATCTTCTGGCTTCCTTGAGCCCAGTTAGTACACTCCCAGCAGCTAGCCAGATGACACCCATCGGTATACCTTATAAAACTGTGGCTCCGTCCTCCAACCCACTGCGGATACGAAAGATCTCAGGCTCCCCCAGCCTGTCCAAATCCGTGAAAGAGAGCAGCTTCAGCCGAAGTGAGGCTTCGGACTGGACCCAGATCCAGAGGGAGGCGTCTGGAGGAATTCTCGGGAATGTAGGGCCACCTTCACCGGATCTAGTGCATATCATGATTGAAGGAATAAACACCCTTCTTCAGGCTGCAGAGAGCCTAAAGAGGGATAACCAGGATCTCAGAGCCTTGATTGCAATAGTGGTCCAACCAGGAACAGTATCCAGCCCGTTATCTTCTGGAACCGCGGGTCCAGCCGCTAGTGGAGGATTATAGCGACCAATTCCATCAGATCTAGTCACTAGGCTAGATCTTGGAGGAGTAAAACTGAGTGGATCTATCGTACACAGAGGATTAGGATACTTGTTATTCGATGACTCACCCAATCTGCAACAGACGTCAGGTAATGCATTGTTTAGTGGTTTGTCTGGAGCTGACTTTCAATCTTTTGCAGGGACACCTACGCAGCAGGCACTGGGCTGGCAGCCTGGTCCCGTCACCAATACAACAGCTCCATTCAGCAATCTATTCTCCAGCGGAGCATGGCTCGGAGGACCATCCGTGCATCATAAACCAGGGTGGCAGCCTAGTTTTGTAGTCAACCCGATGCCTATGGAAAATCATCTAGCGTCCAGCCACCCTCCTGGAGGACCTTGGGTAGGAGGTACTTCCTTTGGGTTTATTCCGTTTACTTCTGCCCCTTTTGCAGGAGTAGGTAGCAGAATGAAGCATCAATACCAAGAGTTGAGAGATCTTGTCAACAAGATTCCAGGCGTTCCTCGCCCCTTGGAGAGGGCAGTACGGGACAGCTAAGCAGATTCTCCCTTCGTGGATGATTTGGCTCTGGCTACCGTGCCCATGGTATTCACGCCACAAGCAATGACGCTCTATGACGGCACCGTAGATATGCTCGACCATATCAACCAGTATAAGCCGAAGATGATGGTGTTGGCAGCAACATGATCTTTGAAAGAGGCGTGCATGTGCAAAGGGTTCGGTTACATGATGTCAGAAGTAGCCCTGTAGTGGTTCGTGAGCCTGCCCAACAGAAGCATTACTTCCTTCGCAGACCTAGTCAACGCGTTTAACCATCATTTCGCCAACAGTAGAAAGCCGGAGAAGCAGACCAGCGATCTGTATCGAGTGGTACAGAGCTTTGAGGAGTCAACCAGTGATTTCATGAACAAGTTCAACAGAGAAAAATTAGCGATTCCTAGATGCGATATAGCAACAGCCATAGAAATCTTTCACCAGGGCCTGCATCAGGATTCAGACCTATATCAGAAGCTGACTAAATATCCGTGCATCACATTTGAGGATGTACAAGCAAAAGAAATGGCAACAATTCGACTAGAAGAAGACTCATATAAGTTGACATATGTGCTGCACCTGAGATAGTTTGTAATTTCATTATTTCATTACTTTCTTTATACTTTGAGTAATTACTGACTTGAGCGTCGGAGGGCCGTTGACTACGCCAACGGCCAACCCTAGCAACAAATTTCTTGCAGGAGATCACCCTACTAGTAGACCCATCAGGCTCTAAGATATGTCACTCCTCCTGCAGAACAAATAATTCTGCAGGAACCATTCTACTTGCAGGATCAGTCTTTTTGCGTATAAATTCGTCAGAGGACTCTACTTCTAGAACATCCAAGGAGAATACTTTCTGGAGGACTAACATAGACGTAAGGTTTTCATTAGCTGGTAGTTCGTTATCTTACAATGTGATCCTTAGTAGGGTAGATATCCAGGGTCTGAGGGCAGTGCATGTCGTCGAACCACCAATGAGTTTAAACACCCCGAGGATCCAACATGTATGCGACAACCAGAAAGCTGCAATACCATATTCTTGCAGGTGCAATTACAAATCACCCCAGAGTCCTGAAGGCACCAAAGAACAATGTATCCAAAGGATGCTCTGCATGCCCTCCACAGTAGAGTTGTGGAAGTCATGCAGGGGGCAAGAGCTTATCCGTCATTTCACTAGCAGGCACCTATATATATTGGTACACAGTCTACCAGATGCAACTTTGTCAGATTCCAGGTTTTGCTTTAAGCATTCCTTGATTCTTAAAATTTGACATATTGTGGTACTTAGTCTACCAGATACAACTTTACTAGGTTCTTGATTTTTCGTTAAGCATTCTCTGCTTCTGGAAATTCGGATGGTCCAAAGAAAATTTCCTACGTATTGTCTGCTTCTGGAAATTTGGCTGGTCCAAAGATATTTTTCTACGTATTTTCTGCTCCTAAAAATTTGGTTGATCATTAAAATGATTTTCTATAAGTCCATTTTGCCTTTGAAATTTGGTAACCCATTGAAATGTTTTTTCATAAGTGCCTTCTGCTTCTGAAAATTCGGTCAGCCTTGAGATATATTTCGAAAGTAAGAATGGTGTTATAAATCCAAAATTTTGTGAAAATTGTCATAATTTTGAACATGCTTTTTATTGTAATTTAATCAGGTGGAGCTTGTATATCCTACAGAAGGCGTGTGTCCGTGGCTAAGCACTTACAACTGGGACAACAAGCCTCTCGCGCTGCATTAGCACCCACGCAAGCATGGCTTCTCAGTTGCAGTGGGCAAACAAAATCCCAGAGTCAGCAATCCAACAGCGATGGCCAAACAAAAAGTGCATGCACAACGAATCAAAAGTACGCCGGAAACGGCAAAACAAGCAAACGATAGAACATTACTCGCACGCTCAAACGCGATCATTCTCACGAAACATTAATAGGCATTGCATTCACAACATATAGAGTTCAAAATGTGTCTAATCGCTACATAGGCTAGATTGCTAGGTCATACATTAGAAGGTTATTGCATACACCTAGAGTGCATCACTAACAATTTTCAGGTACTAGATGCATGCTAACAGCATGGGCAAGTTCTGCTCAAGGATCTCACCACCAGAATCACCTTTGGCGACCAGATGCAGAACTGTAAAGTCAGGAGGAGGCTGGTCCCAATTAAACCTAGCATCTATCAGTTTCATCAGCTCGACCTATAATCCAGCAGCATCTACTAGATGGACCAATATCCATCAGCTCATATGAGGCGGGCCCTACATTCGTCAACTTCCACAAGCTAGACCCACCATTCCTCATCACGGCCCAACATCCATCAACATTCCTCAACATCTACTAACTGGACCAACATCCATCGGCTTTCAGCAGCTGGACACAACGTCCATCAACATCCTCCAGCACCCACCAGTAGAAATTTACCTAGAGTCCGTCTGCTAGAAGGGTTTGCTTGTAGGAGTCTACAGGCGAACATTTGCAGATTATCTACCTTCACTTACTTCCAGACCATCAGAACCGTGGAGCGCCAGGAAGAACCTGGAAGAGGCAGCTTAGCTTTCTTGTCAATCTCACCCCCATAAGCATCTGACAGCATGACTCTACCTCAATACCTACATGACCTTATTTCCAAACCAGCAGGCCAGGTGTAGGGAGATGCATAAATTCTGGGTGCAGAGTAGGGGCAGAGAACTATACCCGAGTGTCCAATAGACATTACTTGCTCCAACATAACACCGATATAGTAGCAGCAGCATGTTTCTGCAGAATAGCAACAGAGGTTCCACCAAAATGACAACACCGTCCAAGACCTAAAGGATTAATTTCCCTCCTCATCCTGAGGCTAAAGAGGAAAATTGGGGGCAATTGTTGAGGAATAAAAAATTATTTATCCTGAGATGACGTGGCAAGTGCCCATTGGAACAAATAAGGTTGACTTGGATCAGTGTGGACCACAAATCACACGCATGAAGATAGCAAAAAGAATCTTTGCAATCAAATGCATTTATGGAGTCAAAGTAACGGTTGTCAACTTTATTGGAGCTAATTACTAACTTTTATGGGCAGAATCAGGGGGAGCGCGGAGGCAGGATACCTAGATCAGAATATCTATAAAAAGGGGTAGAAGAAATCGGACGCACGGACACACAAAATAGACACCAAGAATCTACAACTTAGAAATTATCAAGCAAGAAACTCATGAATAATCTTTGTATTTCCTTTCCACGTACAGTTCCATCTCGATTATAGTGCATATTGGTGAGATTCCTACTCCCTCCGCGGTTTTTCCCACATTGGGTTCCGCGTCACCAAAATTTCTTTTGTCGCTTTCTTATTTTTCATCGCTTTATTACCGTTATTAACGTTATAGTTATCTCTCTCGTTGGCTTTAGATCGATCACTTTGACTCACAACCTAATCTAGTAATCCGGTAAATTTTTACCAAAACAGCGGTCAAATTGATAGAAGAACATTAAGATACTATCAAACCTCATAAACTGGAAGACATGTTTACATTTTTTCATATACCATACCTTATAATTCATAAAAGTTGTTTAGGTTAGTATTATTTGAAGCTAAGCAATCGGATAGAAAGAGGTATGTAAAAAATTACATATTGAGAAGGAGATGAATAATCTAATGAAGAGTAGAAGATAGGTCAATGGGTGAGAATAAGTCAATAAGCACCGTAGGTGGTGGGTTAGGGTTTAAGATTTTAGGCTATTAATTGGCTGATCAAACAAATTATAAGTAATAAAAGTATGTTATTGGGCCACTTTATGAAATGAATCAAACAATTCAATATCAATGAGTTATTGTGTTTTTTAAATTTGTAATTGAATAATTTATAACAATCACAAACTTTTAGGGGATATAGAACATAGGAAATGGCTTAACCGAGCCGAGTTCAGTTAAATGAACAACCCAAACCGTTAGAATGACATAGTTGGTGTCTTACCATGCAAGTATGTTGGTCAAACGGGTTATAAGTTTGGCTATATTGGGTTCATGTAAAATCGGGCGGACATGTTTCAGATTTAGAAAATACGAGTTTATATACACACATTTATAATGTCACAGGCTCCCGACATTGCACATTCAATAACCCTCATTTATATTCTCCTTTATTCAATAATAACATGTGTTATTACGACCGTTGACCCGTGCATTTTTTGCACGGGTTTGAAACTAGTAGTTATCGAAAAGACGGACAGTTTGAAAAAAAGAATCGTTGTCTAAATTCTTAAGTATAAGTTATGGTTACTTAAAGTTTTTGATCTGAAAATTGAATATTTCATGCAAAGTGACAAATTTAAGAGGTACCACGTGAAATTTCTGGAAAAAAAAAATTAATTATCATATGTATGAACTTATTTTTGATTTTTATTATGGAAAAAAATCAATAATTATTAAAAAAATATAAAAATTGCCCGTGTGATACAAATAACAATCCTAGTAATTTTTTTAAAATGGGTATTACTAGAATATTGTAACTGAATTATTAAAATTAGAATTATATTAAGCCGATGAATTTAGGGTACAATATTGTTGATCAAAATTTCATTAGCATCCTAGAATAAAATCAAAATGTGAAAATGAAACTATACCAAACAACAATTTATGTACGACCATATTAAGCCGGTAGATTTAGGGTACAAAGATTAGATAATCTGAAATGGTGGAGATTAATCATAATTCAACTTGCGAATTTTTTTGGCTATATGAGGTTATTTGACAAACTAATTGGGTTTTTGGGGTCGGTCTTAAACTATTTGGTGTCAATGAATCCACGTCATCACTTGCATTTTTTTTCTTGTTTCTATATGAAGTCGCTGGAGTATTTAACGGTTTTAGTTGTTCTTATTTTCGAAAACATACTACAATTATTAGAAAACGAGAAGAGGATAAGCCGTTGATGTCCCTGGCGATTTCAATCCATCGTATTTTCTAGAACATGCTGCAAGTGTTTGAAAAATGGTGATTAAGTGGGAAGCCGTTGAGGTCATATGCGGCTTTGCATATGATATATTTGAATCAATTTTTAAGCTACCACCTTTATGAAATGTTATGAAAATAGTAAAGCCACTAACTACCCTAGCGACTTTCGGGGGAAAAAAAATACAAGCGATGAAGTGGACCCATCTGCCTCAAAAAGCCAATTAATTTGTTAAATAATTCTAATTAGCCAAAAAAAATTCTCATCTTGCTCCTGGGAAAGCAAATTAGACAAACCTAATTAAGGTTATCTTTCAAAGTCTCAATACCTTTTTGATAGCATTAAGCCACTGATAGAGGTGATAGCACTCATCTTTTACAATTTTTCTTGATTATGCGAGGAAGCAACGAGTTAAAATCGTAAATTTGTTATCTTAATTTAGTACTAGTTGCCGTTTTTGCTCTAATAATATTGGCGCAAATATCAACGATATTAAAATTTCAATTTTCTTAGTATTTTTAGTTAGAGTGATATGAAAGTTAATAAGACCTGGTGTCGTCCTAACATTATCCAAAAATGATAGATGCATAAAGCTATGATGCAGAATGAGTAGACTCGGTCCGTCATCCTTGTCACTAAAGCTCCCTCCATCAAATTTGTCTGTTATTTTGCCTAACCTATGTGCGGTGTTTGTTTATTGTTGAAGATGTATCGCTAAATGGTTTGGAGATACTGAAGTTGAGAAATGATAACAATCTTGCAGTTCCTAATCCACCTTACAATGGCAATGAAACAATTCCACAAAATAAAACATCTAGCAATGAAAATTTAAAATGCAACACCCAAGATAATATTATTATCATTATTATTATTATTATTATTATTATTATTATTAGAGGCATCATTGGTTGTTTATTACTTCTTTTTGTTACTCTTCTTGCTCTGTTACGATGCAGAGTAAAATCATCGACGACAACTACCAAGACTAACTCCTCAAAGCCATCCTTATCGTCAGATATTTATCGACGTTTCTCGTTGAACCAGATAAAGGTTGGCACTCGTGACTTCGATCAGAACTCAATCATTGGCAGGGGTGGATTTGGCAAGGTGTACAAAGGTTGCATAGATGATGTAGCCATTGATGTGGCTGTCAAACGACTAAATCAGACATCCAAACAAGGGGAGCATGAGTTCTTAACTGAAATTAAGATGCTTTCAAGACTGCGTCACATACATTTGGTGTCCTTGACCGGGTATTGTGATGAAAAGGGAGAGATGATATTGATATACGAGTATATGCCCCATGGCACTCTTCGTGACCATTTGAACTATAGGGACACTAAGGGACCAAACAAAAATAAAGTATTATCGTGGAAGCAACGTTTGACGATTTGCCTTGGATCGACTCGTGGACTAGAATATCTTCATGTAGGCACAAAGCAACTAATTATTCACCGTGATGCAAAGTCCACCAACATCTTGCTCGATGACAAGTGGACTGCCAAGGTGTCGGACTTTGGGCTCTCGAAAATGGGTCTTGCAAGTGACACGACACGGAAGTGGGCCATGTTAGCACTACTGTTAAAGGTAGCTTTGGGTGTTTGGATCCCGATTATTATCAACGTGGACAATTAACTGAGAAGTCAGACATTTAATCATTTGGTGCCATGTTATTTAAAGTCATATGTGCTCGACCAGCGGTTAAACTTAACCTTCCTAATATTCGAGCTTGCTACACAAAAGAAATCCTCTACACTTTAGTCGATCCTACTCTAACATGTCAAATCACACCTGAGTGCCTTGCTAAATTTGGGGAGATAGCAGAGTTGTGTGTAAGAGCCAATCAGGATGAACGCCCCTCGATGAGGAACATAGTATGGAGTTTAGAATTCATGCTAACACTTCAACAAACAGCCGAGAACACTGGTGATGATAGTCCAATGGTGGATCTTATGATTATTAGTAATGTTACTTGTAGTAGTGCAAATGGTGCTTCCACAAGTTCATTTGGGGAATATATTTGCGAAAGTAGAGTAGTTGATATTGATGTTGATGTTGCTAACTATGTTACTGTTACAACTTCTCATATGGATGTGGAGTTGGGTTCAGATTTTCCGAGATCTTTGATCTACGGGCTAGATGAAAATTTTTCTGCCCTTGTGTAAGCTACGGTATTGTAGACTAGTGTGACAATTATGTTGATATAATATGTGTAATACCCGACATTTTCGACATGTTATTATATATAAGTTAATAGTTAATTTTCATTTTGGGAGTAGTTGTAAATGCGATTAAATGATTTATATTCCAACTTAGACGATTTATTATATTAATAATATTAGTAATATTATATTAAGTGTTCACATATGGTATTAGTATTTTATTTGTAGTAAAATAAAATTTGGAAAGTTTTGATTAAAAGAGTTTTTGAACAAAAAAAACGGAAGAGAAAACGCGGTTTGACCGTGTGGGGTGACCGAGTACTTGGACCGGTTTTGGTAATTTTTGGGTTGTGTTGCATTTGTTATCTCATTGGTATAAATGCTCACATCCTAAATCTTTTAAAACCCTAATCATATTTTCAAGAAGCAAGAGTTGTTTTATTCTCTCTAGTTCATGTTAGCTTAGTTTTCTAATCTTTAATCTTTCAAGTTTTAATCTTTAATTATTATTATTATTATTATTAAACATGTTTTAATTTTTAAATCAACATATAAGCATGTTTAGATTTAGCATAATCATTAAGAGTTAGTTTTATAACGATTTGATTAATGAATATTTGACAGCAATCTTATAAATCTGTAAATTGTTTTAAACGTATTATCAGACCGTTAATGAAGTCATTTTTATTAAAGAAAAAACTTAAGTTATTTTCAAGTTTAGTTTCAGCCTGTAAAATTTCGTAGTATTTGACCGAGATGTTTGTCCAGAATAAATTCGTTATGAACATGTCGACAGAAAGTCCGTTTATGCACTAGTAGTCTATAGTTTATGTCTTAAACCTAGTTTATAAATTTAAATAGAGTTTGGTCTTTTGCATAAATTAAATTTGAAGAGTCTAGATGGTGTTAAGCTTTTGTATTACTCGAAAAAAATTTGTTAAACATATTTTAGAGACCGATACTTTTTATGCTATGTAATTCGCTAGTCTTTCGTAATTTGCCTGTTAACCCCTGATAACTTCGTTATTTTACTGTACTTGTATGAATGGGTTTTGTAGATTAGAGACTTAAAGTTTCAACCCAATTGGTCTCACACCAATACGATTTTTGTAAATTTAATTAAGGATTTTACGGCGAGACTGCATTAGGCAGTAATTCTGTAAAGTTAGGAGTTTTAATGTTTGAATTAGTATTTTGTTAAGCATGTGATTAGCTAAGTTAGGACATGGTTAGTGCATGTTAGGATTTTCATTAGAGCATGATCATGGCTTAGGATTACTTAGGTTGGTTAAGAACTCGTGTTGATACGAGTTGTTGTATTATGTTAAGATCGTGCTTTCGAGTAGGAAGAGTTTTGAGCTTGTGTGTTTGGATTTGCTAAGCTATCGGTAAGTTTCCAAACTTACTCAATATGAATATGTATGATGGTGTGCGAGTATGGATTGAAATGGAATGGTTTTTACCTTGTTTTAAGAATTGGTTTTCGTATGGATTTAATAAGTATGATTTTAGAAAGTGTTTTTCAAACTATTTTGTGACTATGACCTATTTGGGTCTAAATATTGATTTGAACCATTTGGTTCTAGTGTTATGATAAGAGTATTGGAAGAATCGGAAATTTTTTTTGGGCAAATGAGTTTATTTGATAAACTAATTGGACTTTTGAGTTGATTTCAAACTATTTGGGACTAATGGGTCCCCGTCATCCGTTTTGTTTTTATTTTCGAATTTTATGTAAAGTCGCTCCTTAAACTAGCGGTTTTACCTTATTTTCTATCAATAATTGCACTTGTGAGTAAGATTTTTACAAAGTGAAGCCGCCAAGTATATTAGCGGCTTTACCCCATATCAAATTGGTAGATGCTCTTGTGTTGTCCCCCAATAAGCTAGCAAATGTCATTGTTATCCCTATAAGCTGCTGCTTTTCCCACCAGTTTTGACTATTTGATTAAAAAAAACTCACAAACTTGGATGATAAGAAACAAGGTAAAGCCGCTAGGTTAAGTGACGGCTTTACATAAAACCCGAGAAAAAGGTAAAACTGATGATGTGGACGCATTGGTCTCAAATAGTTTGAAACTAACCTCCAAAATCTAATTAATTTGTCAAATAACCTCATTTGGCCAAAAAAATTCAAGAATTGGATTTCGGAACTATTTGGTTCTTATGTTGATTTTGAAGTGGTTTTATGGAGATGAAAGAGACGGGTCATGTCTATGACGGATTATACCCTATATCAGGATGTCTTGGAGACTCATACATATTAGATTTTTTCTCCTTCTCTGAGTTAGTAAATGTGAGGGGTGTTTACACTCGAGATCTATGGCCGGTTTTGTACATAGTTGGGGAAAGCTTGTCAGTCCGACAATGATTAGTTGAAACCATCTATACATTGATTCTGTATCCGGATACCAACGTTTTAAAAGAGAAGTTGAAATAAAGGTTAAGTATTGGATTTGAAAGGAAGAGGTTGTTTGATTGGTTTGGTATTAAAAGGCTTTTGAAAGTATGTTGTTGACATTTATTATGAGCATGCTTAATTATGTATTTGTATTGACTTGTGTTGTTTCCCATGTTTGTGCACCAAACCTTTTACTTGTGGACCATTGAAATCCCTACAATATTTCCGATTGTATGGTGAGCAGTGTAGTTGGCAGGTTTTATTTTGGATGCACGATTGGCGAATGGGAGAGTTCGCAACAATGATCAAGAATTAGAAGTTATAATAAGGATTAGTAGTTTACGCTTCTGCATTAGTTTGAGTTTATATTATTGGATGATTTAAGACTTGTTTCATTTAAGTTATTTTGAGTTTTGAGAATGATGTAAATATTAAAGTATTTTTCTCCTGCAATGTGATTTTATCTTTAGCACACCATTGTATTTATTTGATATCTCTACTTTATTTGGAGTACACTGCTACTCCCGGTTTCTGAAATAAAAGTTTTAAAATATTAGTACTCGGAAATTGGGGTGTTACAAATGGTATCAGAGCGGGTTTAATAGGTGACAAGATCTTCATATCTCTTCACCGCCCTTGAGTCGACCGACTTTAGTAAATGTTTCAAGAGTGTTTTAAAAAAAAAAAAAAATGGACGTACCGTATTAAAAAAAAAGTGTCACATATGAGATGAGCATGGGTTATGGGGACGTTGTATTTCTTGTAACTATTATACACTCGTAATTCGTAATGATTTGTATATTGGAATTGTTGGAGTTGACTTGAATATTTAATGAATATGAATGGATAATGCGATTTAATCCGATCAAAATACACATCTTTAACTCCGCTTCGCATTTGAGACGATCCTAAGAAACTCAAGGACATCAAGAGTCTAGATTGATCGAACGCACAATGCCAAAACAAGTAGACAAAAATCCACATTCATACAATACTTTTCTCATCATAAAATTACAATTTAACACAAATAATAAAAATATAATAATAATAATAATAGCTTTTCTGTAGCTTTTCAGATAGTATCTCGGCTGCCCACTAATTTCTTGTAAATTTTGATATCACCGTAATAAAAGTTGTCATTTTCTTTATAATAATAGAGTAATAAT
>JAOWBH010026093.1:0-15897 GCA_028566215.1 Silene coronaria
CATCCAAATAACCAAATACCAAGTCGATTGAGTAGATTATCCTACCTCGAAAGCAAATCCAATAAGCTCACACGCAGATTCCAAGTAATAAACCTCCACGATAACAATAACCGTTACCTAGCAAATAATATCATGCAATTACACATAATTATAATTCATTCTCACTACTAAAATTCTATAACTAACTATATATCTTTATTATTAATTCCCTTTATTAATTGATTTATAATTAGCGAATTTAGACTAATCAACTTAACGGAATCAAATTAATTAAAACCCGGCTTACGACTCCAATCCCCAATCATAGACGTGACGATACGGTAAATTAAATAAAACCCAACTCGATTAATTAAACTAAATAAACTAACTCAATTACGTAACTATTATAAATTAATAATTAATAATCTCAATTAGTAACTAAACTCGTCTTAAATTTAGTGACCCAATTCATTAACAATAATTAACTACCCAAATCTCGACCCAAAGACCTAATTTGAAACCCCGTGACACACCCTACAACCCATCAAGAAACGCTCCCCTAGAACAACCAAACCCACGTCCTAAATCACCCTGCCATCAGGCCCACCTTTGACAACCACTGACACCACGCCTAACACCACCACGGTCAGCCACTCTACTACCCCTGTAATCGTGACCCAAAGTCGACCCCAACAGCCACTACACAAAATAGCCCCTATTGACACAACCCATAAAACAGCCCTCTAAAAACCGCCACACATCCACCAAGTCTGCCACCAACGGACGACGACAACCATCACCATCCGCCACTCCCATCACAGCCATATAACACCATCAACACCAACCCAAAAGTAAAACAGCAACACAACAGCAACCCGACACCCCTACTTCAACCGACTGTCAAAACAACCAACAAACACCACCCAAATGTCCACCTAAAACCACCCCTCAACCACCTATGACAACCTCGCCATTAGCCCAATATAACCGACCCAAAATTCGAGGTCCAACGTCCTTTATCGACCCTGAAAACTGAGCCCAAACTTCCCCATTCAAATCGCACAACCCGACATCAACTCTGACCTGAGACCGAGCAAAACACCTGCAAACACCACTATAACCACCACCACCGTGGTCCATGGTGGTCGACTCAGATCCTACTACGACCCTAGAACAGACTCGACCCAAACCCAAGTCAAAACAAAGTCTAAATTCGAATGAAAACACACGGTGCAATCAGAGGTCAATAACGTGAATAATTCCCCCAAACACCAGCCCATGACGGTCAAACAGCCGGTCAACGGCCAGGTAGGGTCAAGGTCAACGACGGTCAAGGCTTGCGGTGGTCAATTGTTGATAACTAAGATTGAATTAGTTAAGTTATACGATAGTTACCTTTTATTGTCCTTGAGACGGAAAGGCAGCTGCTAGGTTTTTCTTCTTCCTCTTAATTTCCCTCCAACAATTTTATGTGAATTTATGAATGTTGAAAAATGTCTAGGTTGAGCCCTAGATATGTATTTATACTATTTTAGAGGTATCTAGAAGTTTCTGTAAAGACTATTATTTTAATGCTATTCTTCACATTATTATAATGCAGATCAACCCACACTAGAAATCACTTAGGCTTACATCACCCCACACGCCCCATTCCAAAATTACGGCCCAATTACCCGTGTTACGAAACCGACATGAACTTACTTATATTATTAACATATCATCTAATTAATAATCTATAATCTCAATATTCGCAATTGTTAATATTAGTAATCTATAAATTATTCGATAAATTAGTATGAATTACCTACCCAAAATACGAGGTATTACAATCCGTGGTATTGGAGTATGGAGCGCAATAGAGAGTACACAGTGTTGTAGGCCTACAAACTTCTCGTAAAAATAAAGCATAACATTTCGGAGCCAACGAGTTGGGAGCGGAGTAAGTGGATTTGGAATGAGTTATGGAAGGTTCAAGTGTGGCCACACAGTAAGCTTTTCTTCTGGCAATTGTGCATTGATGCGCTGGTAACTTAGGTAAATTTGTCTACTCGAGTTGGTAGGTAGGATGTCTTGTGTCAGTGTCAGGTCGAGTTGTGTCTTCACTTATTTCGTGATTGTGGGTTTGCTGGGGAGATGTGGAAGGGGTTGAGCTTAGTCAATGAGGGAGGCGCGATGCTTGGTGGGGTGAGGGAATGGATTGATAGTTGTTGGTGGGAGATGGATAAAAGGGGCTATGGGTTGATGATGGTGTGGTGTTGGGCAATATGGGAGGCTTGAAACCGTATTGTGTTCGAAGGTGCAAGAGGAGAGGTGGGCGATATCTTAAGGAGGGTTCGAAGGGTGATAGAGAAGGTGGATGAAGAGCGTTTGGTACAAGAAAAGAGAGGTGAGAGGGCGAGTAAGGGTGGGAAAAATGGAGTGTTGGAAGGTGGTGTACACCGGATGTGGGTTTAGTTAAACTTAACGTGGATGCGGGAGTTAAGGAGGGGGTGAGAGTGGGTGTTGGTGCGGTATGTTGAGATAGCACTGGCAAGGTGTTATGGGGGATGGCACATAGTCGGAAGGAGGTGTGGGAGGCTTATATTTCTGAAGCGATAACGGTTAACGAAGGACTAGAGGAAGCAGTGAAGGCGGGACATGATGCAGTGGTGGTTGAGAGTGATTGTGCTCAAGTCATTGAAGCTCTCAAGATACGGAAGACGGGTCGCAGTTTGTTTTCGCTTGTTTTAGATGATATTTTACGCATTTGTATTTCTTTCACATCTGTTCGTTGGTCTTTTACTTGTCGTAAGGACACTGAGGGAGCTCACGCTCTGGCACATGTGCTACCGATAGGTGCAGGGAAAGTTGTTTGGGTTGGTAAACTACCTGTTGTAGTTGATCAATTCCTTACATTGAATTAATGAATTTACCCCTGTGGATTTAAGAAAAATAAAAAAAATACTTCGTATAGTGTTGCGATATTAAATATATTAGACGAAACTTTTTAATAATCTCCTATTATTTAAGAAGATAAATATAAATATCAAGAATCACTATATGTTATAGTTACAATTAAAGGAAATATATATTTCATAAAAAGATGTTAGATTTGATTTGGTTTTGTCCCTAACCCGACCTGGAACGCGCATAAACCGTACGCTTACAAATCCATATTTTACAAACCACAAATAGATTGTCCCGCATTTTACTATAACTAAAATAACAAAACCCCAAATAACCAAACCCGGAACTAGCTTTCCTGACCCGTTTGACAGCCGACAGGTCTAGCTACAAGACAAGCACAACTTAGATATGAAAGTGTGGTAGTCTTGACATATTGTTTTAGTTTATTTTTATTTTTTTTCCTTACTAAACTGTTAATTGTCCATTTAAATGTTCTTGAGTATTCTACCCTCTCTTTTTAGTTAGTATAAAAATAAACTGTTAATTGAGTATAACAATATGTCATTCGAAAACGATAAACTATATTTACCGTGGAAAAGTATAGAGTATTTATGTTTTCAAGCGGTATGCGAAGGCGTGATGAATTTCTAATTTTGAATTAGTGTTGTTTGATGCTGCAAATTTGCAAATTTGGTTTAATAAGTTAAGCCTGCTGTGCAATGTATGAATTATAGATGTTAATGAGTATGGGTCCTGCAAATAATTCTACTGTGGTACAAGCGTACCGTTTACAACAAGAATAACATATGGATAAGTAAATTTTGCCTTGCATTTTTTATTAGTCAATGGTATTTTCCATGAATTAATGAGCATTTGGTTATTTGCCAAACTGAACAAAGTTTGATATGTCAAAAATTTGTATTAGTTGCATGATAATGTTTGTTAAGCATGTGGAATTGACATGTTTGATTGTTGATTAGATGTATGGCATATATCATGTATGTCTACGTAATTAATTTGTCACAAATTCTTACTTGTGACGGATGATATCCGTCACAAGAAAAAGACGGTACAAATAGTAGCATATCCATCAAATATGGGGCGGATAGACTTTGATTGTTGTGATTTGTTTAATATATTGGTGTATTAGGGTAGCTAGTAGGCTTAATATTTTATTTCCCACTAGACTACTATTATGCTTGCATGAGAAACACAACCCATCACCTTTTTTCCATTTTGACGTGAAGTCATCCCCTATCACACTTATCTCCCAAATTCAAAACACCTCTTTACCCTCCAAATCTTCATATATTTTTTTTTTGTAAAATCATCATAAAAAAATTAATCATCATAAATAATCCGTTCCAATTTCTCATCTTAATCCACCCAAGGAAAAAAAAACATGGTAGACGAGGTTATATTGGTTGATGGTGATGAAACTGTTGATATTGAAACAAATGAAATTGTTGATATTGAGAACGAGAAGGCTATATTGGTTGATGGTGATGCGGACGCTTTTATAACGATGTTGATGGGTAAAGGTGTATTTTTTTTTTTTGAGTTGTTTTCTTTGCTGATGATAATTTAGGGAAATATTTAGATTATAGAGCATGGATGATAATTTAGGGCAAAATTTAGTTGAAGATTAAGGGACGAAATATGAATGTTAACCTAACGGCGGATTGATAAACACTTTTATAAGTGGGTAAAAGAGCATGTTGTTGTTGTTGTAAAAGAGGATGTTGTTGTTGTTGTTGTTGTTGTTGTTGTTGTTGTTGCTGCTGCTGCTGCTACATATTCGTTTACATTCTGGCTAGACAATACTGTTTATAGAGTGGCCACATTACTGACTAGGTTGGTAACATTTATGCTATACATTGTATATGTCATCATTAATGCTAATATATATGCACTGTCAGTCATATATGTTACCATTTTACTGTTCAGTGTGGCCATCTTTAGTGTTCAGTGTGACCACTTTTAGTATTTATTGACTCCTGTGTCAGACAAATAATATGGCTTTACAATACTGATTTTGGTTGCTCTTGTCATAGGTACTGATTGGCTTTACAAAATGATGTGAATATAATTTTATGTAATTTTTAATTTTTTATGTATAACGTGTGATATTTATGTATCAAACATATATGGTTCAAACTCAACTTAATCAAATGTTTTGATTGTGTCTTGTATGTGATATGTGTCAAACATATCTATAAGAAATTTGCACCTTTTGTTTTTTTGTACAACTATATATAATTGTTGGACCATATTGAATATAGTCTTACATAAATATGGTTATATGTTTTGATAATGTTAAGAGTCTTGTTGCATGTAATCGTTTGTCGAAGTGTGGTAGTTTGAAGTAATAGCAAGATGGACTATAACTCTCGATGCTACAAATTAATTTGATAATTCAACTTTAAAGATCAAGAATGAAAGTTATAGTTAGATGTACTATAACTTTGCAATCAAGCTTTTTCAACTTATACAAGACTACTCTTCGCTACAATCTCAAGAGAAGATTAGATAGTATAAGTTTATGTCTAATTGACGGTATGTTTGGAACAAATTGGGTTAAGGGAAGTTATAGTACTTTGTAATATAACTTTCCAAAGTTATAGCATCTTTCACTATAACTTTAGACTATGATATCTAAAAGCACAAACTAGGTTTAAAATATTACAAAGTAGTTTAAAGCAACTTTTCTTTTTATTCTCAAAGCTCATATATAAATGTATTCTATAGACTAAGTAGATTAATTCACTTATTGATTAGTAAAGCAATAAATGAGTTGCAATGCTATCTAAGACAATTAATCTATCTTTGACTAATCTTAATTATGTGCTATTGATTTATTGTATAAGACAAATGGGTTGCATACATAATCAAGTCTAATTGAATATTTTATCTTAATGCAATCTATTAAAATCTTATTTTAATAGAAGATAGTATTAAGATAGCAATACTAACTAGGTTAAAGCACATAACCTAGTATCACGAAAAAGGACAAATCTCACGGCCCACCTATGGTTTCGTGAAGGAGGCTCTTGCCGTGATACTTCTAGGGTTCCCTCTAAACCTACTTGTATATATACACTTGATTCATTATTATTAAAGATTGATTTTTTGCAAAAATAAACTCTCGAGCTTTTTGAATAGAAAATTATTGTCTTTAAAAGTTTATATCATTCGAAAAAGTCGTGCTTTGAAATTCATCAATCTTTCTAAACATTACATTATTTAGATAATAGCATTTAGATTCTTTCTTATTCGTTCAATTGTCTGAACATTCCAAGAACAATCAAAAGCTTTCTTATTAACGTAAGTGAGTCGAGTATTTGTTAATAGTCAAGTGAGTTACAACTAAAGATAAGTTGTACGAGTAGATTAATAATTTTGTAATCCATAGAAAGGTACTAAAATTATTAATCGAGAATAGTGGACGTAGGTTTCGACTTGTGAAACCGAACCACTTCAAAACGTGCGTGTTCATTTCGTATTTGTTTTCTATTTTTCGTTCCTTTATTAATCAACTAATTGGTGTGTTAATTTTAATTGATAAACTTTAACAAATCAACTAGCAAATTTTACGAAAATCTTAAAAGGTATATATACTCAATCTCGTGTATAATGGATTCCAAATATCTTAAGTGTCCCGTCTTTGATGGAAAAAATTACGGACTTTAGAAAAACATGATGACACACTATATTAGGAGTCACGATTGGGAATGTTGGAGAATAATCCAAAATGGACCAATTAAGATCCTAGTAGGAACTGAAATGTGGTACTACTTATGAAAAGGATGAAAACGACTATATTGAGGCTGACTACAAGAAAGCTGAAAAAATTCAAAAGCTATAAGTCTTCTCCAAAATGGCTTAACAGTAAATGAATTTAATCGCTTCTCTTCATGTGCTTCAGCCAAGGAAATATGGGATGGTTTGTTGCTAGCTTACGAAGGAACCTCACTTGTAAAGAAATATAATATAAACATGCTTACACGACGATATGAACTCTTCTCTATGGAAGCAGGTGAATCTATCGATAACATGTCAGCATGATTCTCAGGCATAATCAACGAGCTTCGTAATCTAGGCAAGAAATATGATCGAGAGGACATAATTCATAAAGTCCTTAAGAGTCTCACCAAACGATGGCGCCCTAAGGTAACTGCCGTAGAAGAATGACAAGAGTTTACTCTAATGACATATGAGGATCTTGTTGGAAAACTTATGGCCCACGAATTGATTCTTGATGGTGACGATGAGGAACGCACGAAAAATAAAAATGCAGCACTTAAGTCCTCATCTAATGAAATAGAAGAAGATATAGAAGATAAGAGGTTTCTGGTTGCTAGACGCTTTAAAAAGGTCGTCTTTAAAGGCAAACATGCAAAGAACAACTGTGCGATAAACTTCAGTAAAACAAAAGAATCTAAATCATCTTTTGGTAATCGTGGTTGGTTTAAGTGTGGAAAAACCAATCATATGATCAAAAACTGTCCCATATGGAAGAAGATCAAGGACAAAGCTAAAAGAGAAAAGACGAAGGATGAGTTTAAGCGAGTAATGATGGCTTCATGTTGGGGAGAACTTGATTCAGAAGATGATGAAGAGTCAGAAAACGAGGCAGAAGAAGTCGCCAACTTGTGTCTGAGCAACATGAGCCTTGATATTTTCTCAGACAGTGACGATGAAAGCTACTCTCGATCTGAGCTATGTCTTCTAGGAGATTCAGACTCCGAGGATGAAGAAGACGAGGTAAATCTTTATCGCTTAAAAGGCCAAGTTAAGAAACTGTCTAAAGAATCCTTGATTAAATACTTTAACCAGAATTTAGATAAGTGTCATGAGCAAAATCTTGAACTAATAGACCTGAAAGAACAAATCCTTGATATTGCTGAAGAGAATCAACTTTTGAAGACTAAAGCAAAAAAATTGAAATCTAAAGTTATGACCAATTCTGTTACAACTTCATATTCATCTAATGATGAGACCAAAGCTCTCGAGTCTAAAGTTATAGCCAATGAAGCTATAAGATCTTTAGGATAAAGTTATAGTTGATGATGCTATAACCTTAGACCTGAAAAAATCTAATCAAACTCTTAAGAATAAAAGTATAGCTGATGATGCTATAGTCTTGAAACTTAAGAATGAAGTTGACACCTTAGAGAGGCAACTAAAGGAACTTCGTTTAGCAGATATCAAGTCTAAAAAACAACACTCTGATGAAGTTTGTCTCCTTAATAAGAGATTCATAGAATTTTGTGAAAATTTAAAAATGAATAATTCTAGCAAAGACACAGATCATTCCTCGTGCATTACAGAAATCAATACCCTTAAGGAATTACTTTTGCATGCTAGAAAAGTTCATGTCAAATGGGAAGGAAGCACTAAAGTCTTAAACTTCTTAACCAAACATTCCGATAACAACATGAAAATGGGATGAGGTCATGAATGGGGGTCGTAGAGATCACTTATAAATGTAAACCCACTCCATCCGAGTAGGATTTTAGAAAACGTAAGTATGTCGAATTACCCGAATATTTAATTTGTGATTATTGTGGCCACTCCGGTTATGTCAAGATAAACCGTGTTAAATATGCTCAAGATAATGCAAAAAATGCTGAGTTCATTCAAACCATAGATGTGTCAGATGAAGATGAAACATTAGAAACAGAATCCGAACCCCAGAATACTATAGATCAAAAATTCCAATGGTTCTACGATATGGAATTCATTCGAACCAAATAGAAATCCATTGAGAGCATCAAAGCCAAATCTCTGCCTAAAAAACAATCTAAACCAAAAAGTGAAGTCACCTTGAGTGAGCACAAAGTGTCTGTTAAACGCAAGATAGTTAGACAAGTCTGGGTTAGAAAATATATTATCTTTTGAGAAACTAACATTGAAGGACCCAACCTAGCTTGGGTAGCTAAAAACTGTCTCTAAACCTACCATGCAGATTCTGGTGAATGAAACCAATCTTTTATACCTTGATAGTGGTTGCTCAAGGCACTAGATGGGAAATAAGAAGCTATTTCTTTCACTCAAACCATTTGATGGTGGCAAGGTAATATTCAGAGACAATAAGAAAGGAAAGATCATAGGAGTAGTTAAGATCGGTATGTCTACATCTCATGCTATAAATGATGTATATCTAGTTAGTGGTGTAAAGCACAATCTACTTAGTATATCTCAACTCTGCGACAAGTAGTAAACTTCCCCGACAATAATAACCGTCACCTAGACAAATATTATAATTCACCCAATAAATAATCTAACCTCTAATTATAATTAAATCTTCATTTATGTATCTTTACTATCAAATCATAATTCAACCTTTATCTTATTCCTTTAAATAAATATAACTTCCCTTAAAGATTACATTATAGTTCAACGAATTTCATAATATAACTTAACGGCATCAAATAAAAAAAATCCGGTTTACGAACTAATAATCCCCAATTACTAATTATTATAATGATGTGACGGTTTGGTTTAATAAATAAAACTCGACTTGATAACAATAAAACAACCCGTCCCATTAGCCCCAATTAATTACCCAAATCACGACCGAAAACCCGAGTCGAATATTCATGGTATAACCCACACAACCACCTTTACAACCGTGTTCCTAAACCCAAGAACACAAGCCACCAAACCACGACAACCACCAGCCCTACAATCTGCACCCACCGTGAGCCACCACACGTCCACCACAACCACCACCAGAAACCTCCAGACACGCCTGAAACGCCGGCCCCAACACCCAACTCCATCCCCTGCTCTCACACTAAACACGACCCCAGAACAGCCCCTTTAACCACCAATACGCCACCTCCAGCCGACCCCTTAACAATCTATCACGACCCTGATACACCACCTTCACGACCCCTCTAAGACCCGACATAACTGAACCCAAAACCCGACCATAAAACGACGCCCTAAGTCTCTGCACAAAACGCAACACGACACTTAACACCCCTCTCAAACTCGTACAAAACCGCCACAACCACCACTACTACACCCTACCCTGGTCGACCCGACAACCCCAACCATCCTAGCCCAAGGTCGAACCATACACGAGTCAATATAAAGATCTAAAAGTCAGTTTACAAACTGGTACCACCTGTTTTCAAAAACGTACATAAATCACCCCCAAACACCAGTCAACGGTGGTCACGATCTACGATGGTCAATAGTCGACAACTAAGATTAAATTATGAATTAGTACAATAGTTCTTTGAATATTACCTTATAATTTATCTTGGGACGGAAGGGCAGCTGCGAGGTTTATTCCTTCTTTTAGTTCTCTTCTCAATCAGTCCTATGTGAGTTTTATGAACACCAAAAGTATATCAATTCTACCCTAGCTTCGTATTTATATCTGTTAGAATTACCCCGATTATAATTAGGAAATTCCGATTCATTATTATATTATTACTCTCATTATTATAATACTATTCTTACTATTATAATATTATCGTATTATCGCATACTACCGTAATCCCGAGTACCCCACATCACGCGTCTGAAACCCGAGTTCCGATATATATTTTGTTAATTATTCCCGTCTTGAAACTAATTACATAACTTATAAACATAAAGAATTATAAACTAATATCATTATAATTGAATACGTAATAGTTGAAATATTCTATTTAATATTTATCACTGACCAGCCTTTAAATAATCACTTAAAATACAGAGTATTACAGTCATATCATATAAATGCGTAATTGTATTCATAACAATTAAATCTCATCATTCATGAGGTATTATCAATCGTAATCCATTATTTCAATCCAACCATTCCATAAGGCTCCGAGGGCAAGATTACCATCTTTCCTATCCCCTTATAATAACGTTCAACCCATATCACAAATAATTTTATTGCCCCATGAATATTGCCCTATTATTAACTCTTTCCCATTTAAATCTCTCTCAGAGGTTACCGGTTTGAAATTGAGAGGGCCAGGGGTTTGGGAATGAGGGGCCCTACTCAACCCAAACCTAGGGGCTCCTAACAGTTTCTCCCCGAGCTCATTTGTTTAGACCACCTAAATTCATTATTGATATTCATTGGTTAGTTCTGAGGATCGTTGCTCTGATACCACTTTATAACACCTCTATTTATTTAAGAGCCTTGCCAGACATTCTCAAATAATTAGGAGTGTTACCACCTCGACTTCTCGAGGTAGTGAATAACAAAGGTAACAAAACGCAGTACTTTAAAATAAATAATAGAGTGATTGTCTTATTACATAACTTAATCCGAATAACATGAGTATCATTATTACACAACTTGTAGTGGAAAATATGAAATATCTAATTATTAATAAACTGAATCAAATAGGTGATCTAGACTCTAAGTTGCTAATCCTCTCTAGCTCCCAGCTTCCAGACTGCTAACTCAATACCTAAAATCAGTCTGCTCCCCAATAATGATTCATCACAGGTGTTTAACGAATACACTGTCAACCACAAGGTTGAGTAGGATAATAAACACAACACTCAACGATAAAAGATAATACATACGAATGCTATGCAATGACTCAATATCAACCATCCCAGACGAATCTGAGGTATCCATCATCCCAACTGAAGTTGAGGTATCCCTCCCGGACGAATCCGAGGTGTCCCTCCCAGAATAATCTGAGGTATCCATCCCAAACGTCGTTGAGGTATCCAAATGCAAATGCCATGCCAACAATAATAGTACCATGATATGTCAATCACCAACAACATCAATATTCTCAATAGCCATTCCGAAACTCAATAATATGAATACACAATAATAATCATCCAATCATCCAATTCTCAACAACGTTCAAATAATCAAAACTAGTGATTGAGTAGATTATCCTACCTCGAAGGCAAATTCCAATAAGCTACTCCCTCAGTCCCGGTCATTTGTTGTCCTTTGCTTTTGGCACAAAGACTAAGGAAAGGGGATGGGACCATTTGAAGCTAGTGTTAATAGATGACAAGTGGACAACAATGAAATTGAATGATCAAATAACCGATTAGAGGTATGCCTAATATAGAAAGGACAACAAATGAATGAGACACCTAAAAAAGGAAAGGTACAACAAATGACCGGGACGGAGTAAGTAGTAGTTAAATAAAAAGGCTCCTCCACGAATCCGTCACCTAACAATAATAATTATTCATATAATTATTTACCATCCCAAATACGTAAATTATAATAATATTGACTAACTTAATTATTAATATAAATTATATTAACACTTAATAATTAATTATTACGGAAATTACATTAATTATTTAAACCCCAATGATATTACATTATGACTCGATAAACCCGTAACCAACACCCTCCAACTCAACAACAACACACCACGCACACACTAAAACACACCCACTCAACTTGACCGCCACACGGTCAATCCATCTCCCATCTGACTCAACCCAGCAGCCACCAAACCCGACCACCAACAACCACCTGACCAGACGCCTGGTCAGCCACCAGTACGACCCACTAAACCCCTGACATTACACCCAATAATGACCCCAACCGTACTACAATTCCAGCAACCTAAACCAACCCTTACAACCACCACGAAGGTCACCTGCCAACAACCTCGCCATCTTGTCACTACCACCGTGTCAACCACCCATGACTCATCACGAAAGGACCCTGATCTGACCCGTAACAGTCGCGCCTTAACCCCCTGGTTAGACCTAGAATCTTAATTAACTAACACCTTAATTTAACCCAAATTCCACCACTACAACCACCCTCGACGACACCACAACAAACCGTCACGGTCGACTCATCAACCACCACAACCAGCCCCCAAAGTCGACCCTCAACCCAGACCCAAGGACTCAATTAAATACTCGGTTTAGACTCGACGTAAGCACACGGTTCAAACCAACAGAAAACAACCACCACACGACTCACGGTGGTCAAACCACCATGCCAACGACGGTCAAGCACGAGTCATAGACGGTCAACTGTAGTTACATAATTGATTTAAGGTTTATTTACGTAATTATTATGACGATAGTTAGATAGTTTACCTTTCTGTTTTGAGACGGAAGCTTTGCTAGATTTTCAAATCTGTTTTCTCCTCAATATATCTCTCTCTTAGTTTTTCTGTGTATTTTGTGAATGCTAAAAGTGTTGGGGTAGGGTTTTATTTTGGTCTATATACAAGTAAGCGAATAATTATATTGTTTATATTATTTATTATTTCTTTTGGACTATTGTATTGGGTAAGCCTTCCTAGAAAACACCTCCCCCTTCACCCTTGGGCCACACGCCCCATTGCACTATCCTAGTGTAATTATTTTCCGTTCAGTATTCGTCTCGTAGCTTACTAATATTTACTACATAATTTCTAAGTAACTTGTTATTACAATCCATTATTCATTAATAAACCAATAATACTAAGTTATCAATTTATAACATTTCCACCTCAAAATACGGGGTATTACATATAAAATATACAAATATATAAAAGAAAATAACAGGTAAGTGAATCGATGATTAACATTTTAAAACAATGCAACATCAAATGAATGCATGATGACCAAATAACAATTTAAACCATGAAGATAATAAAAACAAGAGGCCGTATTATTTGATTTAAAACCTTTGTCACGACATACTGACCTATTATTACACGGGTTCCAAATAACTTCTTTACTAGAAATCCGTATAATAATATATGTCGCGAATCATCCCGATACCAGGGGCTTACATTTTTACCCCTGTTTACCGTTATGACATAAGCACAGTTATAATTAAGTTCATCCTCCAAACTCCAAGTTCGAATGTCGGTGCGTGGGGTTGATAGACCTGCACCACGGACTAAACACCACCCAACTAGTTATGCCCTAGGTCTATCACTACATTAAGACTTTCGGGAACCCGGATGCGATCCACTTAACACGTACGAGACTGATCAAGTCCCCACCTAAAGTATGGCCACACTCCCGCCTACTCTCGAGTCAATGATGCCTAAACGTTTACAATAATATAGACGTCAAGCATGACCCTTCGCACGCAACGGACGGTATTATACGGTTAAGCTAAGTGCTATTCATCCACGCCAATACGTTTACAATAGTATAGACATGTTTTCCCGCTCATAGAGATTCCGAACTACCTCATAAAAATGCCCAATAAAATACAAAAGAAATCATTTTGCTTTCGAAAACAATTTTCAAAATTTTCATTTCTCATAACCAAGTTCCACTTGGTAAAATAAATATTGTTTCCTGGTAAAAGTTTTTGTTCCAACACGTTGCACACAATTTAATTTACACGGTTTTATAAAATCAGTTTTGCCCCTAATCAATATGTCTGGTGGGTCATAGGCCCATTTAACTTTAGTTAGGTAAACTTGACAATTTTGACCAAGGGTCGATTTTATACCAATAACAATCTAGACGATTTTTATTTTATTGATCAATAATTATAGTTAGACTAAGAATTTTTAAACAGCACTAAATATGTAACTTAAATACATTATTAGGAGTTCTAAAACAGAATATGATAATATTTAATAAGTCTTTTACCATTTTTTATTTTTAATCTTGTTTAAGACGGTTTTAATTACTATTTCGAGAAATAATCCCCAAATAATGTCAAATTTTCATGGAAAGTTTTGTGGGGTTTACCTACTATCTAAAGATTCTCGAAATCTATTTTCGTTTGAAAATGAATTTTCTAAGTCAGTTTTCGATTTTCGGGTTCGTTTTTTAATTTCTAAAATTCATTTTTAAAGTTTTACAACTCTAATAAGGCTAATATTTGATATATAAACTCATAATATTATACTTCAACATTGTACAAAATTTCAGAATAATTCGTAGTCAAAAACTCCAGATAGTAAACTTTTAGTGAATCGTTTATTACTCGAAAATCGGCTTTAATGTTTTAAAATCAGTTTTGACCAATACATAACCAAAATTTCGACTAATAATTAATTTTAAAGAATATTAATCTTATTTTTATGACCTCAGTTTTAGTCTTATAATTATCCCATAATTTAACTTGTATTAGTCCAAATTTAATGATTTTAAGTGATATTAATCCATTATGAGTGACTAATATTCTAATATAATAAAAGTGAAATTTTAAAAACTCAAAAATACCATTTTAATTAATTTATAATATGATCCTTAAGTATTTTTAACATGCATGCAAGAATCTTTAATTAATACCATACATAGGACACATGTAGTGCATGGTTAATTACTTTTAAGTTACTAGTCTAGTAATTCATGCTACTATGACCACATATAACAAAATAAATATCCTTGAAGCCCATTTTTAGGCCTTTAATAACATGCAACATAATATTCATATTCTTATCAACAAAATTTAGCTAGAAGTAATTTTCTTTATAATAAAATCAAACATTCACCTCAACATAACATGCATGCAATGATTTCACAATGAAAATCTTATTTTTTTCAAATAAAATTTCCAAGGGTTAGTGATCATTCACTTACACTAGCTAGTAGCTAATAGAAATCAGCAAATTTCGCTTCTTTTGTGTCCAAAATGTCGTCACCACCTTCCTTTTCTTCTTCTTGTTCTTCGGCCAAGACGATCACAACTAAAAAGGATATTTTTCCACCCTTAATTATTTGTATAATATTTTATTAATAAAATTAGTTTCCAAGTGATAAAATATAATTACTTGTGAGTTTTATAAGAATATAATATAAATCTAAAGTAATAAACTTTAATTAGTTAAAGAGGAAAAGATGAGTCAAATTATTACCTTTAATAATATGTGAAAATAGTTTGATTGAGTTTATGAGCAATTACTTCATCAATTAATGGGATTGAAGAGTTCTTTTTTTTAGTAATAGGAGGGAGATTAGAGATGGCACTGGGCCGGGCCGCGCGTCGGCCCACCGTGCTTTTCCCCCAAATTGGCCCGGCCCAGGCACGACTATTGGGCCGACCGTGCCGGGTCGTGCCCAAAATCACCAACCCCTGCCGCGGCCCGCTTGCCGGCACAAATATGTTCGTACCTGGGC
>JAOWBH010026204.1:0-15889 GCA_028566215.1 Silene coronaria
GGTTGGAAAATAAGGAAAATGAAGAAGAGGAACCTATCATGATTAGGATACCCGTCCCTAGTCGCCAACCAAAACCAAAAGTAGATAAGCAATTTAGAAAGTTCATTGAAATCGTGAAGAACTTGGGAATTTCTATTCCTTTCACAGAACTCATCATACATGTTCCGGCCTATGCCAAATACATCAAATACATTCTTATACAGAAGAAATAAATTAGAGTCATGGAAATCATCGCGTTCTCCGACACAAGTAGTGCAATCCTTTAAGGAACTTCACCACCAAAACTAAAAGATCTGGGAAACTTCTCTATTCCTTGCACCATTGGTAACACCCGAATAAGCAAAGCCCTTTGTGATCTTGGTGCTAGCGTAAGTGTTATGCCATACTCCTTGTGTGAGAAGTTAGGAATGGGAGAGCTCAAATGTACGAGCATGACACTTCAAATGGCGGATCGTTCAACAAAAAGATCCTTAGGAGTTCTAGAGGATGTGCTGGTAAGAGTTGGAAAATTCTTTATCCCAGTGGAATTTGTGATCGTGGACATAGCGGAAGATGTTAACATACCAATAATTATTAGAAGACCATTTCTACACACCGCCGGAGCGGTTATTCATGTGAAGAATGGGATGTTGACTTTGGAGGTAGTAGACGAGAAACTGACCTTTAACTTGGTCAAGACCATGAAGGCACCAAGCCTAGATGAGCCTTGCTTTCTTGTAGGAACCTCTAGTCAAAGTGAAAAGGAACAATGTGATGAATCAGAAGAAGAAACTCTTGTAAAAAGCTTTGACAAATCGTGTAACATGAATGACGCGAGCGTTGAAAGCTCAACTTGGAACAAAAAATGTTAGCTTTGATGATTCAAAAGCTTTGGTTGTGTTCAACCATGATATGCACCCGATGGAGGGGAATTTAGAGCAAGTCAATGGGCTTTGGCATGACGAATTTGAGGGGCTATATAACACTTATATTGGAACTTCTATGCCAAGTAGCCTTTGTCAACAATTTCTAAGTCCATATCAATTACACTTCTTCAATATGGGACTTTCGGCGAGAGATGAGGAAAGCATGCCCAATACTTCATGGTATCTATACATGGAAAGCGAGAATTTTTTTGACTTCTTACATGGAGACATTGAGAAACATCAACAATGTCCTAGCTCTTCCCCCATAATCAAGACAATGAAGGAGAGTTTGATGGAGTCCTCTCTATACCATCATTTGTAAAATACTCTAACCCTCTAACTTGCATGCTAATGTGAATTTATTGCATTGTGCCTTTGTAATATTATTTTTGCATGAGAGAATGTAAGGGAGGGATTTTTTATATGTGTAATGTTTGTGTATAAGCAAAGACCTAGTAGGGGATGGATTGGCTCGGAATGCCGTCATTAAAGTGCCCAACTTGGAGGAAAAAATGAAGAAATGCAAGGAAGTTGGATTTAGGGAAATATGTTGGCCCTTAGGGGTATCTCGCTCGAGATACTCTCTATCTCGCCCGAGATAAGGGAAGCAAGAAGAGGAGTAGTTCCCGCATGCTATCTCGAGCGAGATAGTGATTGTCTCGAGTGAGACGAAGACATTTTTCCTGAGCAGAATTCCTGCCCGAGATCCCGCCCGGGATGACTGGTATCCCGTCCGAGACATGGTGAACTTGTCTGAGTTGCACCATAAACCGTCCGAGATGAGTTTGTTTTAGCCTCAATTCTTCATTCACTTCCTTCATCTTCTTCAACAACAACAAACACAATAAACCCCCTTTTTCTCCTTTAAACACAAATTTTCACCACCAAATTCACTAAAATCACCATCAAATCTTCTCAAATTTGTTTTAAAACTTCATATTTGATAAATTTATAAACTCCAAATCAACAATTAGCATTTAAAAACTCAAAAATCACCCAATTTCAAAACAATAAAAGTTAGGGTTCTTTAATTCAATTTGGGGATTCTACAAAATGTGGGTTTGATTTATGCCCAATTAGTCCTTGAAAGTGAGATTAAGACATCATTATAAGCTAATTCTTTGTCAAAACTTGAAGAGCAAGAATCAAGAAAAGGAATTATGGCAAGAACCAAAGAAAAAGGAAAAGCTACTGAACCAAGGGCACCTTCAATCACCAAGAGGCAAAAAGCACTCGCTTCAAACGGAACTTTAGTGATTCATGAAGCCGGGAATGATACCACGGTTCACGGGCTGGAAATCGACCATAGAGGGTTTTCCCAAGGTCAAATTCATCTCCGAGGAACATAAATTTTTTTTCCCCGACTCCTAAATAAAAAGGTACCTCATACCAAATTTGCATGTCATTCTACATTACACAAATTTGACATTTTCGATGAAATACAAAAGGTGTTTATAGGCATGGGAATGGGTACCTAGTTCAATTTGCCTGAGTTTACATATCAATCCTTTACCCTTGAGTTCATAAGCTCTTTGAGCGTTTTTTAGAAAGAAAAAAGTAATTTGGGTCGAGTTTCGTAAGGAGAACGAAACCCGAAAGATGACCTTGACAAATAATTAGTGAACTTTTTGGATTGAGGAAAGGAATTTCAGGTCTTAAAAAGCAAAAAGCGTTCGAACCAAAACCTCTTTGAAATCGCTCACGGAACGAGAATTTACGTCTTACAAGCTTACTTCCGCCTTACTTGTTCAACATCCGGGAATTCGTTACCCTCAACGGCTCTTGACCAATACGTTATTTGCTAGAAAGGAGACGGGGAACATTACGGAATTCGATCTATCCCTTTTGGAATCTTATCTTAAAGTGAGTGGTAATTTCACTTTCGAATAAGATCTCGGTTACATGTTGATTGAGCGATGGTTGATGTTAAACAAGTGTGAAAAAGTAGTTGCTAATATTGTTAATGGAGGTTTGATCACCAAAATTGCAAAGAAATTCAACCCACGATTCAATGTTGATAAAAAGTATAAAGCCTTGATGGGTCATACCTTCATTGATGAGGATTTGCTTATTCGACGGGTTTATAAAGCTTGGAATGGTTAATCAAGGACTCTACATCTATCTTATTGCCTTGTAAGAGATTGCCTTTTATTAAACCCCGACAAGATGGTAACGTTCGAAAGTCGATCTACTTACTACGAGTGATATCTACCGGTAATTCTACAAGAAATTTGGCACCTTCTTCAAATACCAAGAAAGCCTTTAAAGCTCCTTTAACTCCATTGATTCAAACACCACTTTATCCCTTTCTTTATGGAGAATACAAGCATGATGATCCAAGTGTTATGGCCAACAATGATTACTTGACGGGATTGATAAAAAGCATGCATCGTCAAATGTACAAGGATCGGGTAAACTCCTACTATGCCCAATACCCTCCTTTACTACATATGGCTCAATAAGGACTACTTGATCCGAACATCCCACTTCTATATTGGATTGACCCAAAAGTCATTTTCCTAAGTCAAGATGTCACTCAACCAATGGATGGAAGTGAAGAAGGAAATGGGAATGAAAGTCCAAGTGAGCGAGAACAAAGCAGATCCGATGATGATGATGATGATGATGATGATGGTAGCTCAAGTGAGCATTCAAGCAATGTTGGTGATGATGTTAGTGATGGTGATGGTGAACCCGAGGATGTTTAGTTAGGACGGCGGCAAGTTCATGTGTGACGATGGCTTCCTTAGTATCATTGCCTTGAATTTTGTTATGTGCCTCCTTCTTCTCCCTCTTCTCAAGCTTCTACTTTCAATGTTTATTTCATATACATTTATACTAGTTTAGATTCATGTTTGGACTCTTTGGATGAGTTTGGCTCGGTTCTTAGGAGGCGGTTTTCTACCTTAGCCCCACCGTGGTGCCTTATTTTGATCTTTTCCCATTTTTGTCACATTGATAGTGCTTTGTATAATTTCTTTTTGGGAAAAGTTTGATCATGCCGATTCGAGTTAATTCTAATTAGCTCTCCACCAATAAAGACTCTGCATCACGTAGTTTAGAATAAAGCACTTTACATTCATGCATTGTCCCTAGTAGTTGAACATCCCTCATTTTTGCACTAGTAATGGTGTTTTGTTCGGTTTGGGGAGTTCAATTATAAGAGATATGAGTTAATTATAATTAGCTCTATATTTGACCGATTACATGAATCTTGATAGATTAACTTAGTTGCTAACTTTCCATTTAGAATAACTCATGCACTTGGATTTCGTTAAATCAGCATTCATTCATTTTATGTATATTGGGACAATGTACTTTCTAAGTGTAAGGATAGAAAATGTAAACCCAAAACCTTTATAAAAATTAGAAAAAATTTAAAAACCCAAAAACATGTTTTTTCTTCAAAAATTGAAATATCCTAAAAGTTTGAAAATTTTCAAAATCCAAAAATCTGTTATTTACATTGTAGTTTAGAATTGTATATACATTGTGTATTTGTTACTCTTCTCACATAGGGCATACCGCCTCATTCCAGACTCCGACCGGGGAAATGAAGACCGCTTGGTATGATTGTTCTAACCTTTTAACCTTTTCATTTCTTTTCGATTGCCACTTGAGGAGAATGAATTTGTATGTTGAGGGCGATGAGGTGTATTTTGGTTATTGCGGTTGATGTTTGCGTATGTGTTGTTAGGAGTTTTGCATTGTTTATATGACATACTAGGTGTTAGAGCATATTCATTATAACATGTATTATATTCGTTACATCATAGCATATAGTTGCATTTAGGAAAATTTTGGAAAATGCCCAACCGAGAACTTTAACAAGTGTAAATAGGTCGGTATAGATACTTCTTCTATTTAGGACTTTGTCTTGGAGAATAGAGTCGAAACACCCTAGGTAGTGTCTTACTAGTGTCTTTTGACCCGTTTGCTAAAGCTTAGTCAAGCGTGTGCGATTTTGACCACAAGTCCACCCCCGATGATGTGATAATTCTTTGATTGCCGTGTATTCCTAGGTGATCTCTGAGCCATGCAACTGCCTTCACCTTTTGTCATCTCATGCTTTACAAATGCTACAAAGAGGAAAAGTTGTGCATTAATAAAAACGAGTTCAATTTTGTTTCAATTCAAATAATAAACCAAACAAATATCAAATATCAAAGTTATTTATTGTTGGTCTCCACCGCATACCCTTTGCTAGGTAAATTCTGATATCGAATGCCAATCAAAGTTGTCGAGAAACCACCAAACAAACAAACCAAAAACATGTCAAATAAGAACTCACAAATAGAGGTTCTTCCTTACATTTTAGATGGTTTCACATCTATAATTGCTTGGCAAAGAGGGACGACCCTTTTTCTCATTTCGGTAAGAACGGGAATGCGACACAAACCTACAGTATCTTCTAATGTCACGGGGTCTCTCATTCCATTTTATCGCCCTTGACGACGTATTTTAGCAAATGTGGTGGAAATGCTTACTAGTTTTACACCATTTTGAGGTGATTCAGTTACATACTCTTAGACCTGGTAATTTATAGAACTAGTGACTACATCGAAGTATATACACTTAGATTATTTCTCTCTTGGTTGATTCCGCTATTTTGATGAGGGAAGTAGCTATTCTTTTGTAGATGCATCCTATTCTGTGTTTTATATGCTTATTTCTAGGTTGCATCGAAGTTTTGGCAAGACCCCACTTGCCTTGCAAGAAGGTATCTCACCTCATGGATACTTTGTTGTGAGTTGAAGGGGCGGAGCAAGGCCCGCTAATTGCCTTGTATCGGGTATGCTATTTGGAGTAGTTTTAATAAAGGTTATTGTCTTGTTCACCTCTTTACTCGATGACGAGCAAAGGTTCGGTTTGGGGATATTTGATGTGGTTCTAATTTACGCATTTTATACACCCAAACTAGCCTTATTTTGCATGTATTTCGTCTCTTTTACAGTCGGTTTTATGGCCAAAGGCTTTCTATTTGAATTTCTACCTTATTTTATGTGTTTTGTAGGAAATGAGCCAAATGGGACGGAATTCCTGTATTTTACGCTCATTTTGGTGGCCAATTAATGACTTGTGCAAATGGATGCAAAGAGAGGGACAAGACCGAAGGCCGTTGTCAATGAAGAGGGACAAAGAAGAAGAGAAGAAGAGAAGAGAGGCACAAGGCCTCGCCAAAAATGACCTTGTCCCGCTCGAGCTGAAGCAGCAAAAGACCCGCGTCTCACTCGAGATGGCTATCATCTCGCTCGAGATAGCCACATCTCGCCCGAGATTAACTCCTACTCGCTCGTGATAGCCTTCAGATCCGCCATTTTTCTTAGCCTGACCGTGGTTCTTGGACTGACCACCCTTGGCCTACCCTTACCCTTGAACTTCTCAGTGTTAGACGGACCACCAAACTTAACCTAATTTGCATTAACAGTAGCAACATTAGCATTCACATATTGACTAACAGGTTTATCATCGAGACGATTTGTCTCCTCCATCCTCATGTGTCTTACAAGTTGTTGGAGGGACAATTCCTTTTTCTTATGCTTAAGGTCGGTCACTCGTTCCTATATTCAGACCAAGAAGGGGTAAAATGTTCTAACTGTACATTAGCCAAGAAAAAACATCTAATTTCATTCCCTCATTAATGACATTATCACACAAGTTTTCATAGGCATGTAGTTATTCCAAATAGATTTCCCATCGACCATGTGATTTTCTAGCCACTTACCCATAACATATTTCTTTTTCCCTTCGTTATCAGCCTCGTTCTTGGCTTCTAATGACTCTTAATTGGCACTGACAGACTTATGAATCATAAATAAATCAAATAGTGTATTATTCACATTGTTTAGGAGGTGGCATCTAACAGTCCTGTTATCCTTATCGAATTTCTTAATAGCATGTTCATTTGACTTTACAACAGAAATAGCAGGAGGGGTTTCCTCTACAGCAGCAGATTCAATTGTAATACTCGGTTTTATAAAGATGGTTTAAGGACTCTTTTGAGATTGGTGAGTGGACCCTTAAGCTTAATTAGAACCTTAATCATCGTATAAATAAGTAAGGACTGGACCGAGTGAGAGCGCAGTGGATTGAGTAAAGTGCACTCGGCCGAGTACAAGGAGTACTCGACCAAGTGAGGTGCACTCAGACGAGTGGGTTGGACACTCAACCGAGTGCTCGGGCGCTCGACCAAGTGGATCTGATCTGTTCAGTGTCGTTAATGACAAGATCGACATCTTTTTTTCGCCTAAATCTAAATTGTTTTCTCCTTCTCACTAAAGCCTCCAAAAACTTCTCCATCCTCTCTAAAACCCCTCTAAAAAATCCCCCTTTGCTTTCTAAGCTTGGATTTGAAGATGATTCACCCTCTATTTCTTCCTTTCACCTTGTAAGTCTATTTCTCATTGTTAGTAAATCTAACTTTTAAGGGTTTTACATATTATGCTAATTAGTGATTTTAATTAGTATAATGGGTAATTAAGGGGTAATAATAAGGGGGTTTTATTTAGTATAATAGTATATTATGTATTGTGATAGTTATTTTTTGATTATTGTAGGATGAGATGGTTTTAAGAGACGGATCCTTGTTGTCTCAGATTTGCTTTTGGAGTATGATAAAAGGTAGGTTAATCCGACTCGGTTTCAATGATATGAATGTTGTATATGTTGTTGTTAATGTTGCAGTTAGTCTAACATGATTATGCCATTTGCATTCTAACATGCTTAATTGTTAATTGCATTATTAAGGGGTGACTATGATGATTGGGTTTCATTATAACATGTCTATAGGAATGGGTGCTAGTCTTTCATTGTTGTCATAATCGTATTGTATCATGGTAATTAAGTAATTGATGGTTAGTCTCGTAATGTAGATAGAATGCGTTATAACATGAGATTGAGTGCTTGTTAATAAAAGCATGTTGGCATGTTGAAATTCATATGCCATGAGATGGATTGTATATTTGGCATGATATGTTTCATATTGTATTATATGTGTTTGTGGTGGTTGTTGGAGATTGTGGTGGGTAGGTGATTGTGATATAAGGTTTTTGAGGAGACGTAAGGCGGATCGGCAGACGTCTTACAATTGAGTCGCATGTTAGAGTTTACCACTCTAATAGGGATGTGCACATTAATGACTTGAGTATGGAGAGACTTGTGATACGTCACAATGTCTTGCAGGGGTCCGGTTAGCGCTCGGGCTCAGTACCACAAGTGTGTCTCGAGTACCTTTTTCGAACTGCGGTTTGGCTGTTTGGTGGGTGGTGCTGCGGTGGCGTCACCGGATTCTGGGTACCGTGGGTTTGTCCTTGGTACCGGTGTGTAAGTGGTGGAGTGGCGACGTTTTAGTCATATGTTTGTACATTCATGTTTGCATTTCATATTCGTACCTAATTGCCTTTCATGACTAATTATATTATTAAAAATGACGTTTGTGGTTATGTGTAAATCGTCACTTATTTATGGGTGGCCTGTGTTGATCCACATGATACTTATGATCATATTGGGAGCAATTTAAAATACAGGTTTATGTATGGCATTGATCGGGATTTGGGCCGTGATACGGACTTGAAGTTGAGTACATAGTCACTAGGTGGATGATTTAGACTTAGTCGAGTTGTATTTATTATTCGTTTATTCACTTATGCAATTCACTTAACATGGTAATTGTATAAAAAGTTCTTTAATTGTACTTTTGAAACACTACCTCGGGAAACCGGGATGGTAACGCCTTTAATTACCTTGGCCGAGTAATTAAAGATGTTACAAAGTGGTATCAGAGCGACGATTTTGAAACTTGAACAAATTAACCAAAATGAATCTAGGAGGGTTAATAAAATGAACCTGGTATGAGTACGATAGAAGAATGGCTTTGGGTAGGCACCCTCATTCCAAATCTAGGCTCCATTGCCTTGACCGATAAGCAACGGGGTGGCCTTGGGAAACGTTATGTGAATTTGGCGTGATTATATATATGTTTCGATGAGCTATTGGGTTACTTGTATGATGAATCATATTGAATGTGGTGTATATGAATATAGAAGATTGGGCTGCATGAGTTGGTATGTTGTAATACGAGGCATTTGCAAGCTAGACGTTGAATGTTAGAGTGTATGAGTACGTGTTTCATTCTTCTACGTTCTAATGTCGTGTGTGTTCGTGATGTAAGATAGTAATACTTTTAGCGTGCTATCTGGTGGTTATTGTTAGGAGCTCATTCGTTAGTAAAGAGAGTAACGTATCGGAGACCATAATCATAGGACGCATGTGAACTAACTCCTGACGAGTCACCGATAGCCGGTGGAATCCCGCACCTTACTCTTTTGTTGCAGGGACAATACCTTTCTGTTTTAGTCGGAAATTGTGAGTCATAAGGAAGCAGTCAACCGAGTGCAAGCAAGCACTAGACCGAGTACTTGGCACTCGATCTTTGGTGAACAGTAAATTTTGGGAAAACCACCCTCTTTATCTTATCCAATTGTACCCCCTATTTTAAGGCATGGTCAAAGGCTAGTCAACGGTAAAATGCTAAATAAAATGTTTATATTGTTTTATTAATTTATATTTCATTATTTATTATTTATTTATTAATGATTTATGTAATTGAGTTGTGAGACAGAATAATAAAAGAAAAAAATGAATTGAGTCGGGAATTGGTGTTGGGCGTGTGAACTGATAAAGGAAGGGGAGGTATGATTTCATGGGTAGGCCTTATACAATAATATAATAATAATAATAATTACTAATAGAGATATTTCCCAGGAACTTCCTAGACTACCTCAACTAATATAAATACAAAGGTAGGGTCAATCATATACACTGCTATTCATAATAATGACATAAACTGAGAGAGGGAGAATTTAAGGGAGAAAAATAGATCTGACTGATTTTTAATTCCGTCTTAAAGCAAAAAGGTAATTTCGCAAAGATCGTCTCATAAATTACATAATTTGTCTTTATTGCAATTTATCAGTCGTTGACCACCATAAGGGGCCTTGACCAATGCTGACCAGCACCATGGGACCCTTGACCGTCGTATGAACGGTCCCTCGAATGACCTAGGGTGGTTTGACCACCATTGACTCGTGTTAGGGTTGTGTTTTGTAACCGTTGTGAGCCTGATTGAATTAGACCCTCTATAGGACTCGGGTTTGGGTCGATAATGGGTTAGGGTTATAGGGGACGATGAGTCGACCACCTGTGGTTTCCAAGGGGGTGGTTAAAGTGGTTGTTGCAGGTTGTTGTTGCGGAGTTGCAGGAGGGTAATTGGTTGTTGCGGTTCTGGACACCTAGGTTAAGGCTCGATTCTTTGGCTTGGTTTGTGTACAATTGAGTCAGTTTTTGAGGTGGTTGTCATGGTGGTATGGTATGGATGGGATAGGTGGTTGTGGTTGTGATCGTGGTGGTCGTTTGGTGGCTGGACAGGTGGTTTGTATGATCGTTGTTGAACACGGGTTTAGGCGTGTTGTAGAGGGTAGTGTTGGGTCACGGTTTTAGGAGTGGTTTAGGGTCTGGCCGTGAGGGTAATAGGTGGCTGGTGTGGTGGTTGTCGTGGTGGCTGAGTCTAGCGTGGTTGTAGGGTGGTGTTAGTGCTTGGAGCATGGTTGTTTACGTGAGTAAAGGAGGCTGTTGGGGTTGTTGGTCACACGGTTCAAACCGTGTGACTTGTTGGGTTGTTTGTTGATTTTAGAGTCGAGTTATTAAGTTATTAATACGGTTTTAATTATTGTTAATTATTAATTCGTATAAAGTATATATATATATATAATAAGTTTTGATAATAATTATGAGAATTATTATTATTTGTTAGGTGACAAGTTTGTTAAGAAATACTTCTGATTCGTTTGCGTATATTGGAAATGCTTAAAGGTAGGATAACTACTCAACTCAATGGCCTTATTTGTTTATCGATTTGTGGATGTGAGCTAATGTGATATATATGAATGTTGATTATTGGATTGTGTTGGTTGGATATGAATTATTGACTTATCATATTTTATCATTGGCATATCATTGCATATATTGGCATAAGTTATTGTGGACTCCTCAGCCCCGTGTCTGGGATGGTTATTGTTATTATTATTTTGCCTCAGGCTGTTCAACTTGAACATGTCTCTGGGAGAGGTGTGTGATATTATTATTTTGCCCCAGGCTATTCGACAAAACATGTCTCTGGGAGAGGTGATGTATACCCCGGGCCAGGGATTGGCATGATGAACGAGAGTTTCAGGTGTTGAGCTCATTTGCATTTGCATTGCATTGCATTCATTATTTCGTTGTATATTCATGTTATTTAATTATCCTACTCGACCATTGGCTGACTTGTTTTATGTCTATGTCAAAAATAAACTTGATGCCTGCTTTAATTTATGGCGTCATGTGTCGATCCAATTAATAAGTTTCGATTAATTGGGGAGCAGATTGATTAGCAGGTATTTATTTATCAGTTTTGGTTGTTGGGAGCTTGCGTGGGGATTGGTTGGAGTAGAGTCGTAGATCACATAGTTACTATATAGACAGACTTTAAATATTTAATAGTTCTGCAAGTTTATTTGTAATGTTAAACTATTTATTTAGTCAGTCGGTTTGGAATTTTTTAATAAGGACATTCACTCTTCTAATTTATTTAAAGTATTGTTGGTTGTTTTTATTTTGTTATTCACTGCCTCGGGAAACCGAGATGGTAACAACTCTAGTTATCTGAGAATGTCTTGCTAAAGGCACTTGGATAAATGGGCGTGTTACAAAGTGATATCAGAGCGAGCGATCCTCATGCCTAACCAATGAACAATAATGGATATAGGATGAGTCTAAATAAAATAAACACGGTGAGAAACTGTTAGGAGCCCCTTAGGCTTCGGATGAGTAGAGGCCCTCACTCCAAACCCCTGACCCTCTCAATTTCGAACCGGTCACTCCAAGGAATGTTAAAAGGGAAGTGGGGTAGTTAGAATAGGATGTTATTTATTTAAGGGTCAAAGTTGCTTAATTTAATATGAACTTTGATCTTATTACTGTGACGTGATTGGAAGTATGAATTGTATGATGGTGAAAGCTGGCATTGGGCCATATGAAATAAGAAAAAGGTGGTGATAATGATAGATATTATCGGGTGATTAGGAATTTACTGGCATTAGTTATGCATTTATTTATATTGGAATTTGAATGATAATGTATAATGTAATTGGTTGATGTTTGAATGCAGAAATATGTATTACAATTTCATGTCTAGTGATATGCGGTATGTGTTACCCCGAAACCATGTTTAGCTAAGTTGTAATTTGCTTTGAATGTGCAAATATTGATTGATAAATGATGCTAGGTGGTCACGGTTTTGCCCGTGAGTGTTAGGGCCGAATAGGCCGTTAAGTGTGGTCACAGTGGTTGGCTGGGCACGGTCCAGCTCAGTCAACCACAAGTTGTTTTTGTTTGCAGGATTCCTATTTGGATAGTTGACCAATTGTATAAGCAAAAACTTATGTTTCTCTTACCTCTTATATAGGAAGTGAAATATGCCTCCCAGACGATCTAATCCTCCCCAGCCACATGTTATGTCTACTGCGGAGATTCAGAGGTTGATTTCCCAAAATGAGAGATTAACTGAAGCTTTGGCTAGTAGGAGGGATGAGATGACTCCAGGCAAGGTTGGAGCTACTGTGTCCAAATATAATCCATCTAAGTATGAGGGCACAGGTGAGCCATCGTTGTTAAAGGAATGGTGTAGGGAGTTTAATAATATATTTGAGCTGATAGTCTGTCCTGCAGCTATGCAAGTTGATCAGGCTGCTTTTTATTTGAGGTGTAAGGTTGGGACTTGGTGGGATTGAGAGAAGGAGACTTTAAGGGAAGCATTTCAGCTGAGTGATGAACCATTCATTCCGTGGTTAAATTTTAAACAGATTATGACGGATACTTTTGTAGCTGAACATATTAAGAGTAAGATGAGATCTCAGTTAGATTCCTTTAAGATGACTAAAGATATGACTGTGGAAGATTATCATAATAAATTTATGGAATTGAAGGAGTATGTAGCTGATTTGAATTATGGGAATGAGATATTAGCTATGAGATTTGAGAAGGGGTTGACTATAACGATTAAGAAGAGGCTTGTTGTTGGGGTACCGACTACAGTTGATGAGATATATCACAGAGTGGGTAATGATGAGAGGATAGTGGAAATGATAAAGAAGGAAAAGAAGAAGAAGGGTGAAAATAGGAAGACTGAGGCTAGCAGTAAGGGAGCAAGAGGGAATAAAAGATTGAGCAACAACCCGTACAGAAGTTGTGTAGCTGGAGGTGGTTCGCCCCCTAGTGGAGGGTTCGGTGGAATGAGTGGAGGACGGGTTGGTGGTGGCTCGGGGTTTGGTAGAGTAGATTGCTTTAGGTGTGGGAAGTTTGGGCATAAGGTTGTTGCGTGTAGGGTGAATGTCAAGGGAAATCTAGGAGCAGGTTATGGGAGTGGAAATATGGGAGGAGGTTTTCATACACCTGCGCCCGAATTTTGGATTTAATCAAAGACGCTACAACAGCAACCAGAATCGCTACGGTGGCTGTGTGAATCAGAACAATGGCAGTGGATCATATTAGAGGCAAAACTACAACGACAATCAGCATAGTAGATCCAAGAGTGTGGCAACATCCGCTGCTACAGTTTAGACTGGAGTCAAGAGTAGTGGAAATTTGTTTATGAATGGCAAAGAGGCTGCTGAGGGAGATGGGCACGCTGTCAGTGGTACAATTCTTGTTAACTCTCAACCTAGTTTTGTATTATTTGATTTGGTAGCAACCAATTCCTTTATATCTAGTAAACATGTTAAAGTCTTAGGATTTGGGTCCGTTTAGTTTAGTAAGTGATGTGGTAAATACACCGTCGAGAGAGTCTGTAGTTGTAATCATTATATAGAGATGTAACTGTAACGTTTGGAGAGGTTGTCTTTCTTTCTGACCTCGCAGAGTCTTCTTTGGGAGGATTTGAGATCCTTTTGGGAATGGATTGGCTAGGAAAGTATAGAGCCCTTATAGACTGTTATTAAAAGAAAGTTACCGTAAAGGGGTCAAAAGGGGTGAGAGTGTCTTATAAGGGATTTCATCCTTCATGTCTAAATTTTGATTTTTGGTGTTTAAAACATGGTTTAAATGCTTTGATACCAAATTAAAGTAAAATAAATGCTCTTTTTTTTTACGTTTTCTAAAATAATATTGCAGCGGAGTAAAACCGATATAAATAGAATATGAATTAGCTAAGAAAATCCTGCAAGACCCCTCAACTAAGACTAAAATTAAACTAGCAATCTTGCAAGAGTACTCTAATAACTCGAATAAATATGTGAATGACTCTCACCTCGCAAGGATTCGAATCACACACATAATATTCAACCCCGCAAGGAAGAATAAAAATATTTCACTCTTGCAAGAACGAAATATTGATCTTATAACTCGCAATCTATAAAGAACACACTAGTATAAAACTTGAATTAAACCCTCTAATTTATTGACTAAATTGATTACAATGACTCTTATTTATAGTACTCACTATTACCATAAACTAACAAGACAATAATTTGGAAACTATAATATGACAACTAACTTAACTAGGATTAGGAAAGTAACAGGCTTTCCTAAACTTATTAGGAAATTAAAACAACTTGACTCGAATTAGGAAACTAATAATCTAGACTCGATTTAGGAAAGTAACAATTCCATTCGTCATTTCCATGACCACATCATTTGTCATTTGCGTGTAAGTTTGACAACTTACTTAAAACGACCATATCTCCTTCGTTACTTAACCAAATAAAGCGTATGACCACTTGTTAGAAAGTTAATATCATGTACTTTCATTTCCAACAAAATTCACACCAAAAATATCCATATTTTAGGAGACATTGAGCTTTTAAACTAAGTGAATGAATTTGAAAGATAAGAGTGACTTGAACTTGCGTTTTGAACTTATACCTATGTCCCTCATGTATCATTCTTCCCTTCTTCAAAATGATTCGTCCTCGAATCTTAAAAATCTTGAAGTTGAAATTTTCATCATCAGAACCAAAATATTAAAGTTAATCTTGCACACAAATCTAAACACTCCTTTAATTCAACATCTCCATGCACATTCATAACAAAATCCAAATAATACTTGGTTGGTATAGCAAGATCATCATGAGCTTCCATAACAATTGACTTCAATAAGAAATAACGTTGATTGTTCTTAACATATAATTTCTTATCAATGTATATGATAGATTCTTAATCTTATTTTAGTCATATTAAAATGTAATAAACTCATTTTATTATTAAGATTATATGCATGCAAAAACAAAATAGAGATAAGAGAACAAGGTTTCCTCACAATGGTAATTTCGGATTTATGGGCACCAACCAAGTCTCCTACTTGGTTAGATCTTGAGCTTAAATATTTATGGATGATCCTCCATGATTCTTCAAGGTTCCAAGAATAGAAACCCTCCTTTGATTGCACCCAAGACAACACCCAAACACTAACATGAATATTTAACTAGATATTCATATTAGTAACCTTAAAATTAATCTAATATGAATATCATTACTACATTAGTAATATATGTGTAATATTAGATTTAGAACAAATGAGTAAAAACTATTTTTCATTACTTTAGAGAGATGATTATTTTTCATAAGAATAATGAGGAATGTGTAAAAATGAGAACAATATTCTCATCCTTTCTAAGATGGCCGGTTTTCATCTTTAATGGGAAGAGTGACTAGTGCTTTTTATCTTCACAAGAAAACATAGGGAAATGGTAGTGTAAAGCATGCTTAAGACATCATAATTATGTCCTTAAGCATGCATTAAAATATTAATAAAACATATCCCACTAACCACCCTTAAAACCGGTTTTCATAACCTTATTATGACCTTCATTTTAACTTTGTAATTTGTCATTTGTAATATGGTGTGACATGTGACACATAACATGTCATTTGATATTTTAATGCATATTTAA
>JAOWBH010026315.1:0-15883 GCA_028566215.1 Silene coronaria
AGATTGTTGTATCAGTTTTATTGTTTGATGACGTAGGCAGACAATGTTGTAGGACTGACTTTGGAATCGATGCACAGCCAGGCTTAGAGCATGCGTCACACGTGTACGTGTGCCCCGATGGGACGGTCGAGCGCTTTCCACATTCTGAGCACCCCATTTATGCAACTCGGTAGCTGGAATAGTAACTTCTAGCCAGTGTTTTTCGTCTTGCAATGTTGATTTTGCCTGTGTGTAGTACGAGATGGTTGAGTAAGTGCATAACTATATAAGAGTGACATTATAATGCACCTAATTGTGTGATTTGTACCTTCTGGGAACGGAGGGCAGAAATTTTAGAAGTCTTCTCTAGTGGCATGGGTAGCTTCACGTGAAAAATACGAGACTTGAGCTGTGTCAATGATGTCTGGTGGCTGGCCATCCTGCATAAGTAAATAGTATTAGCGGTGGCAATAGTAGTACAAGTACATTGGTCACATTGTTTGAATTAGAAACGCCAATCGTTTATATTACCAGGTTGCCAACGCTTCAGCTTTTTCGCCAACAGGTGAATGTATGATGACAGTCGAAGTAGATGTTGTCATGGAGAAACCTGTATCAGAAGGGTTTATGAAGTATTAGATATTAGTCTGTAGTGTTATCCAAACAGATGCAAGAGAGATTGAATGAGCATGACCTTTGTGATTCGATACCTTGAGCGCAGTTAGCCCTACAACTCTGAACTTTCCAATAATAGGCATCAACATAGTGCAGTCATCATCTGCTAGTTCATCCCAGACTGAGACTGATAGTGGCTGTGGGGTGTTGTGATAGAAGAATCATCGTATGGAGCATTAGTATCTCCATCGTAGGCGTGTTAGGTAGGGAAAAAAGTATAATAGAATAGAGGGTAAGTTATTACCTGTGGTCAATCAGGAGAAGTTCACGAACATTGGATTCTTGGCTCTTGATTGTGGTGATCTTTCGCGGATGTTCTTCAACAAAGAGAACTACGCCTACTATATCTGCGACATACATGAATGACGTTGGTATTTTAATCTAGGCTAAACATTATACAACACAGTATATTGAGGTGATAGGAGTTATATTTGGACAGGAGATGTACCAAACATCCCAGCATAGTCTGCTGCCCTAAGTAACTGAGAGATTGGACGATAACTGATGGTGTCCCAATCATCGTTAATATCAACTGGCATTACGATGGTTCGACGTCCAAAGGTCATTTGGTAATCAAGATCTTCAGGATTCGTCTTCCATTCTTGCTTAAGAGGACTAATAGAAGCATTGGTTATTTCATAAACTTTGTTGTGCTTGATTGCATCTTCGTACATATCCAATTGATCAGCAAACAGAGCTCCGCGCATCTTTGTGCCCTATAACAATAATTGCTTTATCAGGCACGTAACAAAACATGTGAAATATATCAATAAAGCCCTAATTTGACTATGCTATGTAAACAATACAATTTGCGCACACAGCGAACGAACAAATGCAATTGGACAAAGTAGTTCAATGGAGACAAAGATGGTTGAACGAGTAAATTGTTCAATAGCAGCTAGTTATCTCATACCTGTTTCAACTCTAGATATTGCAAAGACGAATAACTTAATTATAGATGAAAATATGATATGTACAAATTTGTAGTACATATCAATCAAGTAATGCGGTCAAATTCCAACGAGAGCAAGGAAGATGTATACTGAATCATGCCTTTTACTGTAATAGTGTTCTCTAAACAAGTTATTTGTGGAAAAGAATATGTACTGTCCACGCTTCAAAGTATATGTTACAATACGCACAACAATAATAGTATCTCATAAGTGTTAAACATGTACGTGAATTTGGGTATGCTTTATCAGAAAACGCAGTGTGCAGTAAGAAACATGTACCAGGCTAAACAGTGCTATAGCTGATTTATGGTATGTAGACGCAGATTTAAAGGGATCTCCAGAGAACGAGAAAACTATGAACTGAACAGGGGAAATTGACGAAGTCCCCAATAACCAAGCAAATAAAGACTAATGAAAACATGTCCGATCAAGAAATTAATAGACCTAGACAACTAAAACCTTAACCAGCTGTAGAAAGTTAATTTGATGGATGCTAAATAATGCAAATATAAGTTATTAGGAACAATGGCCTTGCCTTATCATCTTGCAGCAATAAGCCTTGGTATGGCATTTTATTAGGAGATACTTTTGGACGGCGCTTTTCAATAACTCTCAACTTGACCTTGTAGTTCTTACTGGTGTTGTTGAGTTCATCTAAGTAAACACTGCGAGGCTTCATCCTGCTTTGTGCCCAAACACATGTTATATAAGCAAAGTGTTTATATATTGAAGGAGATAAACAAATAGAGTATTCTATAGCTCGAAATTAGAAACAACAAGAATGTTATTCTTGATAGTGTTCTAAAACAACGTTTAATTACCTAATTGAGAGTAATTAATCAGTACAGGATACTCATGCTAAAACAGTTGATATATTTATATATACTAACACTACTACCCAGAGAAAAACAATAACACAAAAGAGCATACCAGATCAGTTGCATACTTGATAATCATAAATCTAAAAATAAGAATAAGATTCAAAAATCCAACAAATAAACAACAAATTGAAGTATACTCTGTATATTTCTTCTACGCATATTAATACTCTAAATTAAAAATGGCTTATTAAGCGAGTTTGAAGGTTGGATTGGTTAATCTCGAAAGAATATATAAAATACTGAGCTCACAACAACATATTACATACATTACATATACTTGATCATTTAATTTAGATAGAATCTTTACACCCATTGTGTTATATTACATATACTTGAAAAATTCAATGAAAGCATGAAATCAATTAATATAGAGATGATAATGACATGGACATTAGTTAAAATAGAGTATATGAATAAATCTGTTAATGATGCAATATACAGAGAAAAGCTAAACATACTTGAAATAAATATGACATACTTGAAGGTAGTAGGATATTTTTGCAAATATTATAACTTAAGAGAGAAGTTAGTATGATGGTGGTATTTAAAGTAGTAGTGTATTAAGGCGTAAGGATGGATTGTAGTATAAGGATGACTCTTTTATTTATAGAAGATAAGCATGACTTAATAGGTAGTCACTGTTGCAATCAGTTGTAAGAGTGCTATCATGAAGTATTGGGAAGTGTACCAGATGTATTAGTTTGCAAATGGTAATGTGTAATTATTAACATTTGTAACTGGAGTAATGTTTCAGTCTATTTAATTAGCTATTTTGTGAAGTGCATACTTTGTTAGATGTGTTTGGTTAGACCATTTGACAAGCAAGTGGGTTTATATGAATTTGGATTGGATGGAAATTTAAGTGAAGAGTTGACAGTTGATTGAGGTGGTAGAGGAACTATTTGTTGTCATATTGTGATGGATAGTGTTTGTTATAACAAATACGTCTTGCTAATATTATTGATAGTTATGTGTCAAGTTGTATTGAATTAGGCTCCATTTTAGTAACTTGTTACAACTGAAAGTAAGTGGACTATTAAAGTACAGATTCAGAAGTTGTATTGAATATCTAGTATACTTCAATTAGAGGTCGTAGGCTACAATGCCGGTTTATCAAATTACATAAACTAATGTGTACTCTCATAAACAATAATCAAAATGCATTACGATGGATATGACATACTAAGTAGTTAGTATCTGATGATGCATCATTCAAGTGCGTGTATATGATGTTTTCTTAGAAGTAATGAGCAGTGCAGTACTTTATTAAATCGTGGGTGTACAGTTAATAATTTATGGGGTCGCAGTCTATATTGAGAAAACGACTGCAGTCATTCCGTGCATTTGTGGAGAGCAGTAAATATGGTTAATACTGAAACATACAAAAATAGACAACTAATGCACCGAAGAAGCGCTGCAAAGTAGAATATATTATTATAAGCACAGGCGGCACTCCTTGTTACAATATAAACAACCGGATGCTCTTACTTATTATGAGCAAAAAGGTTGGTGTTGTAGCAGGGTTGCGTTAAAAGTAGGAAACATGCAGTTCAGTGTTGTAGGTTACACTGGATAAACATGCTTATCAAAAGGCGCTGATGCGGGGTGTGGGTGCATAATAATAACTGATCTTCAAAAGGATATGTTGATCTTGTATGTACAATAAGTTTGAGACAATGAAGTGATGCCCCAGTTGGCTCAACGTTCTAGATGATACCTGCAAGCCTCAGCACATCAAAAGAAATGATGTTTTTGATAGATGATTCAGGCAAATGACGTACTGTTGATGCTGCGATGACGGTTACTTTGCTTGCTTCTCTAACCCATGAAAGGGCTACGTAGAGCTGTCCCGGAGAGAAACAAGGCTTGGAAGGTATACAACTACCCGGTCTAAGGTTTTTCCTTGTGACTTGTTAATAGTCATTGCAAAGCTGAATTTCAAGGGGAACTGATTACGATGGAACTGGAATGAATAGTTAGAAGAGCTTGATGGGCGCATCTTGATGCGAGGAATGCTCACCACTGTGATGTCCACTGGTTATGATGCATTCGATTATATTTGGTGTGAAGCATGTACAAATCAGTCTAGTTCCATTGTATAAGCCTGCAGACGGGAGGAGATTCCGTAGAAGAATAACAGGACAATTCTTTTTAAGTATGAGTTCATAAGGGCTCATTCCTCTTGGGCTAAGATTATTTATAAATTCTACAGGGTATATGTTACAATTATCTGTGAGCATTGAATCATATCCTCTATAAATCACAGCTTCTCCTGGGAATTTGTTAATCATAAATGTATTGATTTCATCGACATCTTCATTCATGGGTGTAAGTATCGAACGATGGTTAAACAAACTTGGTCCTAGACTGCTGATATCAGAGTCTGGATAAACAATGTTAGCAACTTCGCTGGCAAGATCCGTGCCTACTTGAGATGTGTCTTTAACAATCCCATCTAGCAGTCTAACTAACTCAGACTCTTGGGTCTGAAGTTCACCGTTACCAAGAGACAGTAAGAACTTGGAGAATTCTGGATCAGTTTGAGCTCGCACATTCACAGTTAAGTGAAATTTTATAAGCTGAGGCCATATTGCTAAAGCAACCATGCTAGAATTGACTACTTTACGTATGGATTTATTCTAGACTACCGGGAGGATCTGATGTAAATCTCCTCCAAACACGACCACTTTACCTCCAAAGATTATATCAGGGTCACAAAGGTCTCTGAGTAATTGGTCAAGTGCTTCTACACTTTCTTTTCGTGACATTGAAGACTCATCCCAGATAATTAAACTGGTTACTCGTATTAAAGCAGCAAGGCTGCTCTGTTTTGGTACAGCATAAGTCAATGATAGCTCGAAATCTACATGGAGCTTAAATCTAGAATGAGTGGTCCTTCCAGATGGTATATTTGCTACAGCTATTCCGGATGATGCAGTAGGGAGCATAACTTTTCCTTGTAAACGGACTTCAGCGTACAAGGCATTGTATAAGTATGTTTTACCAGTCCCACCTGGTCCATCAACAAAAAAAGCGCCTGGTTTGTTTTCTATAATATGCTACATGATTGCACTGAATGCTTGTTGTTGTTCTGTATTCAATGAATCACGGCACACTACATATTCATCTGGAACTGGTGCATTAAGTGCATCAAGAATATCTTGTGAGCTATATACGACATCATCTTGTGGTCCTTTTAGATGAGCTAATCCAAAACTTTTGAAAGATTTTCCCATTGCTTCTAGATGTTGTTCTAGTTGTCGAACTATTAGTACTTTTGTAGTGTACGCATCATTTAGATATTCTTTTGTATTATCTTCTGAAAGTGAACTGTAATATCTAGCCCACAACGTGGCTGGGTCTTTTGGTTGGCAAAAAATAAGAATCGTTGCAAATAGTCGCCTCAAAGCAGAAGGCATTTGTACTGTTGTTGCTTCATCAAGGCACATTTATGCCATATTATCATCTTCGATTAGTTTATGTTTAAGTGCAGCTTCTTGGAAATTCGTGCAGCGATAACCATCAACAGTAAGTAAATCTTCAAAATACTTGGGTGCTTTAATGTGCGTGAGCAACAAGCGCAAAAAACATCGCTCTCCTTCATAAGGCACTACGAATACGAGTCTAGCAACTATAAATGTTTTCGTTTTTCTTTTGAACCAGGTTCTTTCTATTTTATCCCATCGGTAGTGTTCAGTGAATTTTCCATACAAGTGTTGTTCTTCTGGATTATTAGCATTCGCAGTATTGATTTTGAAGAATTCTGTCAATGGTGTCCTTACACGCTTCTTGTTAGCTACGGCACGTGCTAATTTTTCATGCGGCCTCATTTGTATTGATTGCATCCCTTGAAGATGGACTGGAAGTGCCATAACTGGTGGATGGATTTCAAACAGATCAAACCCACAAATACGCCACATTGCTTCAATAGAAGAGACCCAGCGTCCAGACTGGTATTGTTCAATTTCGTCAACTGGTTTTACATCGCCTTATGTTGCTGCAACACTAAATGCTATCCTATCGTGGCCTTTATAAACATACTTGTACAAATATTTAACAGCCTGGATGGTAAAGTACACTTCAACGTTTAAATGACAATCAAAGAGATCCATCATATATGGATTGTATGGAATAACCCACTGATTATTTAGGTCTTTGCCTCGGATTCAAATACTTTCACCTGTTTCGTGTCGCTTGTAAACTGGGTACCCATCTTCACCACTTGTTGTTTCATTTGCGAATGGCTTAGGATATACGTACTTACAATGGCCTGTAGTTTTTTTATGTTTCATACATGCGCAGCCAGGGTCTAAATAACCACATGGGCCATGCATCATATGCTTGAGTACAGCCTTGCGAAGGTTTTCATTGGCTATTGAAGGGATCTCAGCGGACACAAATCTGTCAAAATTAGCTGGGCAGTTCATTCTACTTCCAGGTTCCATAATAAGCAACATATGTGCATGAGGTAATCCCCTTTTTTGGAATTCGACTACGTACACAAATGCAACGACTTCTCCTAATATTTTTTCTTCCACAATTTTCCTTTTTAAAGCTACTAATTTAGCCCTGAAGACGCGAGCTACAATATCTGGTCGATTATGAGGTTCTTCACCAGGTGCGAGCTCATTTTTTATTTCTGGCCAGTTTGGATTGCAAGTCATTGTTTGGAAAAAGTCTGGCTTTCCATACCGCTGCACAAGAACCATTCCATTAAGATATCTCCTTTTCATATCCCGAGGGCCCCCAATGTAGGTTGCTGGTAGTATAACTCGCCTTCCTACATTAGCTGCGCACTTCTCCCCAGCATCAATTGTGTCAAGTATGCCCTGGTACAATTCAGCTCGTATAGTATCCTAGTTGCGTCGTAAAAAGTCTAAACGGATGTTCTCTAACTTCACATACATGTCAACAGTGTATTGCTGTAAGCATCTGCCAGCTCTGAGTAGCATGTTACCTAGTCTATTATGAAGTTTATAGTAGTAGTATTCTCGGCAAGACACATTCTTCTCTTAAGATCTCGGTTGTTGAGAACTCTCTGTTTAGTTTCAGAACCAAAGAAATAGGTATAAGGAAAAGACAGAGAATAGAAAGACTGTGATTCACTACACTACTGTGATGGCAGTGATTTTTTGTTACAGAATAATGTAATGTCCAATGGAGATATTTAGAAATCTTACGTTGTTCTTCTGCATCTAGAAGAGTTTCAGCATTTGCATAGCTGGCTGGAAGTGCTTCTTCATCTTGTTCACTTGTTGCTGCTGCTAGAAGAGGTTCAGCACTTGCAGAGCTGCTTGGAAGTGCTGCTTCATCTTGTTCAATTGTCATTGCTGTAAGAGGCCTAGCAACATGTTTTTTTAGCCCTTGATGCCATCCACACTCACCTCTAGGAAAAAGCAAGGGGCACTGTAAAAGATCGTAACAGCCATAATAGTGCACGATCCTGTGTGAAGATTGAGAATGACTACTAACTAAGATGTGCAGGCCACATGTTTCGCCAGACGTAGACTCTTCAGACCATATAGCAGCAACTTCATTAGAAGTTGGAGCGTTGCTAATTCGCTGGTCTTGGCCAGAATTGATTTTAATCTGTATTTGGGTGTCATCAGTGATAGGAATCTCTTTCAATGATCGAAAGAACACAGCATAAGGATTTGTCTGAGATACACTCATTAGTATATCAATAACAACTCTGTCAAGCTCTTTGAAGCGTGTTGTACGGTTTTCAGCTTCATGTTGTCCATCGTAAAAGTACATTTGCAGGAAGTTTGGACTACCGTCCTGGGGGACAAGGTCTGGAATATTGTGGTACAATTGACCATGAAGTTTGAACACGTAGATGCCTTTAAGTGTCTGAGAATCAAAATGCCCTCCAATCGAGCTGAATGCAAACAAGTTATTATACAACCGCACATATTGTCTAAAGTGGACAAAGACTGGATCTCGAGAGGTGAATAAGTTGGACAGTTGTGGAGGGTATGTGCTGGATGGTAGAACTATTGCGCCATCACTGCAACAAAATGTCCGTGATTCGTAGACAAACCTTTTTGCTGCACACTTACTACATGATTGTACAGTTCGCAACTTGAGAGGGGTTCCAACCAATGGTTGTCCGATCATAGCACGAGGCAGGTCTAGCACAGAGAGTTGAAATACTGTCATCACGTTTAAACTACAGCCTATGTATAGAAGAATAGCAAGTCATATACGACTGTGACACTCACGTTGTTGTTTCTGTAGAGCAGGCCGACCACGTGGTCTTTTGAAAGTCCTTGCATCTACGTTTGTTACTACAGGCCTAAGTCCAGTACATCATTAGTTTAATTAAATTCTACAATACTGTTTGGGACGAAAATATGCAGTGAGACATTACCTCGACACACTGGACTGAGCTTGGCCCTGAGATCTGCATTTTCGCTTTGATTTGCTTATTCCAGCTACATTCACGTAGTACGGGAAATCATCATCTGTAACAAATAAGGCTATATTATGTATGATTGTACGGAGCTAACATCTGTGTATGAATGCACAACGACAGACTATGTACTTACCCATTGGATTATTATATGGAGTATTACATATATCTTGCAACACATCTACTGCAATAAAGAAAAAAAATTAATATCATTGTGAGTAGCATTCATATAATACATGACCTTTTTCTTATAAGAAGTGTAATATGAATGATGCTGCAAAAGTAGCCATCTTTTACTATATTTTATTACTGTATTCTTAGTCATTATTTGATTACATATTACCATTAGTAATTACATAAATACTCCTAAACAGATTACTTATATATCTCTAAAAAAACAACATAAAATATTTAAAAGAAGACGCTATTGATATTACTGATCTATTTCTTATTTGTTTCTTTGTACTGTTTTTTTTCTTCTTGTTTATGCTCTTACTCTTCTTGTTTTATAGAAGTAAAATGTTTGTATATAGCACATACTAATAAGTACAACAATAACTTATATATTTATATTTAATTGGTAGTTTCCATGTATTATCAGTACACAAATAGGTGACGTAACATGAGCAGACTATTAATTAAAGCAAAAAGATATTACAGCAAACATGATGCATAATATAAAAAGCTAAATAGCTGTAGCAGAACAACAAAACACGGCTTACAAAATGGTAACTCCATTAGAAGAAATAATCCATTCTAATTTAAAAATAGATCCAACAAAAAAAGATTGCTAAGTGCACATTACATAGCCGAAATAGTTGTAGTTTGCGCGAATAACACTTTGACATAAAACAACTACAAATGAAAGAGTGTACTGGTGAGGATTGTACTATCCCCACACATATTTAGCATGTTTATACAACCCGTTGACATCAAACTCAAGTTGTGGTTGTGTTTGTTGATATTCTCTGTTTTTTAGGGGGTGATGGTGGGTACTTCAGGAGAGGGATTGAGTAAGTATTGCCTTTAGGAGTATTACAATAATCTTCTTCAAGGATAAAGGTGTCTAAGAGACTGTCTTGCAGTTCTTGAAAACGTTTTTCTAGGTTCATGTACTTCTTTCGTGCGCACTCAGATACGAATGCAGCAAATATAACTTCTTCAGAAGCATAATTTGCTTCAATGATATCCACATTGTAAATAGAAATTAGATACTTAATAGCCTTATAAGCAAGGTTTTGATGTGATGCACCAGTTGATGTAGCTAATCACTAAAGATACAGATAGGGTCATGGCCAGCATTGCAGTGATTCAAGGTTAACCATGAAGTGAAACTTAATGGGTTATGCTCTAGAGTAACTATAGAACTGCAAGTAATATAAAGTTTATGAGTGATAGCTGCTAAGATGGACACCATGTCTAGGGTAACAGAGTGGAAATGGCATATTTCATTGCACACAAATTATTCAAGCAAAGGAGTTTTGGGTAAGCCTTTTCCTAAGCACTTGATCTCCTCTTGTTTCAATCTCCAAAGGTTAGGGCACCTTTCATATGCCTGTATTTTTGCAGTAGTAAAGTCCGCAATATAGATGTCAAACTTTACCATCAGATCACGTATGGCTAGCTTCGCTGCTTTCTCGCGTGATTCTTCTAGGTCAGTTGCAGTACCGCCAACATAGACGTATTCTTATGGACCACAGTCACATGTGACAGTGACAGATACACTGTTATGCTCTATGTCTAATACAGTATATTGCGAATCTTGAAACTGCAAGCATTGGGTAATTTTTTCCAGCAAAGGTTGGAAAGGAATAGGAAAATGTACTACTGGTGCAGCCATTGTCTGTACACAAAGATTCGTAATTTGAGGTACAAATAGTGATCAGGGTTATAAAGCTGAATGACTCTTGATTAGATGTACAATTGATAAACTAATTACAATAGTAATTGTAGGCTGTGTTGAATAAAATATTAATATGTCACCGAGGATATATTTATAACATAAGTTTGAATTAGGATATGTACTAACAGAGTGGGTTAGTAATCTCGCTCAATACAGCTATCTCATATAAACATCTCTGTAAGTTTTGCGTCAAAGGTAACTTGGATATGGTCATATTTGCACATGATAGACTATGTTATGTACATAAACTACTTTTGCAAGCACCAAAACAAGATTTGCTATGAGTAACTTACGAAGATAACAATGGATTTTACTGAGAATGTCATTATACACATATTATAAACAATATCATCATAAACCTGTAGTATGAAATATATTATACACTAACATGATATTGATAACAAAATGTCCAAGTAGTAATATGAAGGGATTACGATAAACATCAAACAATGACGAAATAAGTGCGAGATTGAGCTATAAACGTAAATGTATGTATTGATATGAATTAGACAGCGTATGGATGTAAGAACGAGAAAGTACCGATTTAGATGATAGTCTTCTAACAAGAGTATTTTGAATAGTAGTAGAGTAGTTGAAGGTGAAAATTATGTAAAAAGAAGAATATAATGTTGCTATACATATATACATACATACATACATACATACATACATACATACATACGTACACACACACAATCACACATTATACAGTACAAGTTAGTTGGCCTAAATATCTCTATCAACTTAGGTAGAATAATAGTTATATAATGCAGGGATAAGAAAAGTTGTGAAAGGCAGGTGTAGGTGTGATTAGTACTTATATTTGGCAATATATTCTAGAGTATGTGGGATGTGTATGTACTTGTATTCAGTTAGCATGCTCTTACTCAGCAGATAATAGAGATTTAATTAGAGGATCTATGGAAGCCAAGTACTGCTATGAACAGTTTAGTGTAATGAGTTCAGGAAGTTGAAATATATGTGGTTTGAATTAAGCATGATTAAACAAAGTTGTGTTTCATAGATATATCATGTACTGAAGTAATGCTAAACTCAGGTGAATTGTAAGGACTGTTGCGATGTGCTTATTAATCGACATTGTACTATCTATGTATGTATTTAAATTGATTGCGCTGCTTGCTACCTGCTATCGTCTTAGTAGGTATATGCAATTCAATTAAATCGAATACATCAGCTAGGCAAACAAACGTAGTCACTTAATAGTGCGTTTAGTAACCTGAGTATTGTGTATTTCTGTTAGACTTAAGTACTATTTGCAGCAATGCTTATAAGTTGCTATAACAAAATAACGGTGGGTTGGCTAAGGGAGTAATATTTTGTGGATTTTCATAATCTGAGTACTTGTGAACACTTGCATTGATGAAAATTAGCTACATAGATCTGTAACTCGTACAATTGATGGTCACGACAAGTAATTCATGCTGGCAAATCTTTAAATGGTACATGCGGGTACAACATTTGAATTCATGCTTCCTCTTCAATGTTTACAGGTTTATTTGATAAGTACACTGAACAGATAAGATATAATGGTCAGTGTAACAGGAGTTTTCCAAACAAAAAAACTGAATAGCTAGTTTAGGTAAAAGAAGCGTCGCTTGACAGCAATATGTTACAATCGTCAGTGTTCATTGTAACGATGAACAAGACAGTATTCTTGAGTAAAGCTCTTTACTAAAAGTTGTTAATACTTTTTAATATCCAACTACTATATCTTATGTAAGTTTGTGCATATTTACTGCGTTTTATGTGTTCAGGTGTTGTACTAAAAGGAAGAATTAACTCCTATAACATGTGAGGAGAATAAGTAGACAGGAATTATTGGGGCATCATATATATGATTAAGTAAGTTATATGTATTCTCATATAGACTGAATACTTGAAGACGGGTAGCAGGACTACTTAACAATTCCGATTACTACAATTACAATAGACCAGTACATAACTGTACACTCTTATAGCGCTGACAGTTTGTTATAACACATACTTTACGGTTAAGAGTATATACTAATAGTATATACAGTAAAGTCAGTACATATATATCATGAAAAGAAGACACACAGTGAAGTGCATGAATTTATTATCATATTGATGGCCAACAGATACGCTGATGGTATAATTGAATCAGCATGGAGAAATACTTACCATAGATAGTGCTAGACTCCAGCAGGTACTTTCAGCATTGTATATACTGTACACTATTACTAATAACGAATGTCTCGCGTGGTCTGTTCTCTTTAGTCAACTGCACATTCATGCGTAAGAATTCTTAGAGAATGATGCTTTTAGAGATGAATACTCACATTGCCGCTAGAGAGAATAATTGGTTTACTTAAGAGTAACAGACTTAGTCTACATGTAGTAAGCTATGCAGTACAGGACTGGCGTATAGGTTGATCAATGCAAGATGTACAGTACGCTCGTTAGATAAGCAATATCTAATGTACATACATATGTATGCCTGGAACATGTATGAGCTAAATTGAACACATTAGACACAGAACACCTTTTCAAAACCTTGCTTAACAAATAGTAATTTGATAAAAGGCATGACTAGAATAGAGTTTGAACTGAAGTCATTAGAATAAGAAATGCAACCAAACACCTTGTTTGTAAGTTTTCATAATAATCAAAAGGAGACAGCTTCAAGTAACAGTTTGGATGGTAAAACAGATAACCAGCTATTACGTATAAATAAGTACAGAATACTTGTAATCCTAGCAGCCTAACAGAATTAGATGTGATTGCAGAGATAAAGTTTGACTAAGAAAGGCTAGAGATAATATTACATTTGCAAAGATACATTAACCAAGTCTCTGTGCATGTCTCGCACACCTGTTTAACTTTGTCTGTCGTCGTGAAACCTTGTGGACAACAGGGTTGGGTCCTGCTCGGCAGACAACCATATTTGAAGGATATCCAAGTAGAAAGCCTGTAGATATCCTTTGCCGTGCAGGTACAACGATGAGTACTGGTATATGAGCAGTTGAATAATCAACAGCTAGATCATCTTGTTCAATAAGCACACCTGAATATGTAGGCTCATCAGGGATGTCTGTCATCCTCTCTCTTATGGTCAAATAACTTTCAAGCTCAAAGCCACATACCAATGTAGCAAATACAGAATCTTCTGACCCATAGTTTGCATCAAGTATTAAGAGTTTGCATGCTGGTATCAGGTACATGACTACTTTCTTAGCTAAGCAGCTCTTTGCAGATGCAATGGTATTGCAAATTGGTCCAATGAAGACCTCTTTTGGTGCATCATTATACAGAGGCTGGATTGTAATCCAGGATATATAGCGATCAATATTGTGCTTCAGAGTCTCTAACGGTGTGCAATGTACTGCAATAATCCTGATTATCTTCCTCAGGAGAGGCATATAGTCAAGTAATAAATGCCACACACGAGGATGCAGACAAGGCATCGTTTCTTCTAAGTCACCTCTGTCTTCTTCTTTAATAATATACTCTAGCTCATCACGCTTAAGCCAGTAAAGTCGGCTGCAACGTTGTGCCAAGGATTGTCTTTCAAATGTGATGTCTTCAATAACAAGACCCCATTTATTAGCTATATCGCGTGCAGCTTTTCTTGCAGCAATCTCACATAATTCTTCAATTGTTGCAGCAGGGCCGCCTACATATGTGAATGTGGTTCTCTTAATATTTGTCTTAACTAAAACATATGTGTTGTTCTTGGATAAATCGAGGACATGGTAAAGAGGATCAGGGAACTGCAAAAAAGCTGCAGTTTGTGTCAACAATGGATGAAATGGGATGGCAATTTGAGTTGCTGACGTAGGGAGCACCTGCAGCAAAAATATGTAAGCCGAAATTAGTGTACAAAAGCAGTCAGTTCTAGAATGCAGAACTATATGATGCTATGATGTAATCTCACTCCTTTTCATCTTATCTTTTGTTTATATCTCCTCCTTTCACACCCACCACTTGTTTTTTGACAGAGCAGTTTAAGATCAGGTGCACTATTCTATTGAATCGTTACAAGAAGCAATGTAATAGACATTTTGAATAATAATAATTATGTATTGGACTTCTCAGATACGTATCATGAATGCAGTGCATTTTGTTGCATCTTACTATTGCAGAATCAGTGTTATATTTAGCAAGTAAAATAATTACATACCTTACAACTTAACAGGTGAAGTTGTGATTGCTGAAAAGCCATTGATGCTGATTTATATAGGAACTGCTCGTGCGTGCAATAGAAGAGCAATGTGACCTGCACATATGTATAGCAACACCAATGAGACGCAAGAGAGAATTACTTGAACACACAACTTTGAAAAAAAACTAATGGATCAAGTGATTGTTTTCTTCATGTTAGTGATGGTAAGAGTAAGAACAGAAATGAATAACTACTCTGTAGAACCATAAGAGCGTCGGTTCGCAGCCCAAATCAGAACACAAGCTACTATATAAATAAATTAAACTACTGCTGTTCACCTACTATTGATGTGTTGTAATAAGTGGTGTGTTCAAAATATATATATAAGTACATGGTGAAAAATTCAGCTGAACTTTGTGAAAAATAAACTGACAAGTTATTTTTTATAATTTGTAGGTCGAAGAAGATGATTAACGAGGAAAAAATGAATATAACAAAACAAGAAGCTCTCACAATATATAAATTACTATAACAATAAAAAAGGACAACTACAAAAGAAGAAGAACTGAAATTACTACACTCGGGCAATAGATTACAATGGTTCCTAAAATAGAGTAGACAAACTAAGTATAGATACAACTAAAGTAGAGTCTTAATTACAACAATACAATAGCTAATACACTCTCTAATGTAGACTACTAATTATTAACTATTGCACTTCATTGAACATTACATTAATCGGACTAAAGGTCCAACCACACATGCTACTTTAAAAAGCATATTTTGGCCAAATAGTTATAATATAGCAGTAGTTGGAGTTGATGGTAGACCACACACTTAACAGGAACTTGGGTTAAAGCCTTTCAAAAGTTCCCACAACATGATCATATGGATTGTCCTGCTCCATAGCAACAAGATTTTCAGCTGCTTGTA
>JAOWBH010026426.1:0-15880 GCA_028566215.1 Silene coronaria
ACATTACACCAACTTAAGATTCCTTTTCTTCTCTATCCACAACTCGAACAATCAATCAGAACGATCAAACTCCAGTAGCTAGCAGCTTATTAATCCAGTCCGACATTTGTCTGTTATATTTTTTCTTATTTCTGTCTATTCCTATAATTCTCATTTTGATCTCCTCAATAATGATATGCGCGAGATTGTGAGGGCGAAGAAGGGTGAGTTCATGTCTTCCCAGGTTCTGTTGTTTCCAGATTTGATAAAGGCATGCATTAATCATGGCATTGAGGATGCCTAGCTGAGTTTTTGACCCTGTCCTCGCAAGTCTCTAGATAAGGATTTATCTTGAGGGTAAATTTTGGCCAATCCAGGTCCCGACAAGCAAGATGGTGGCTTTGTTGTATGGGCAATCAAAAAAGAGATGATCAATGCTCTCCGTAGCAGCTCCGCAAATATAGCAGGTATCATCTGTACAAATACCCAATTTATGAAGCTTATCTTTAGTGTTCATGTTTCCATGGTGATAAATCCAAGCTAAAAAACTGTGTTTAGGAATAGACCAATTGTTCTACACTAATTCATGCCATGTAACCTTATTACCCTTGTCTCTGTTGTATTCGTATCCTTTGGCAATAGTGCAGTCTTGCTTTGTTTGCGTCATCCATATATTTTGCTGATATGCCTCTTGTAGGCTGTTTTTAACTTGGAAAACTTTACTCCAGTACCACGAAGAGCTACTGGTAAAGGAGTAAGAATGCCACTGCACCCCCATAAGGTAAGTGTGATTGACCCACTTGACCCATAAAAGGTCATCTTTTGTGGCAATCCACCAGACTAGTTTACCAACAGCTGCCTTATTCCACTGAATGTTGTTTTTGAGTCCAAGGCCCTCTTCCTTAATGGGTTTGCAGGTTTTGTCCCAAGACGATCTCATGAATTCAACCCCTCCATCCCATAAAAAATTTCTGCAAATGCTTTCTATTTTGTTATTAGTCCATTAGGTAGGATGAACAATTGAGTCCAATTGTTGTAGAAGGTCTTAAGAACTGACTTAACCAAGACTAGTCTCCTAGCATAGGAGAGCATCCTGGCCCCCAAAGTTCTGATTTTGTTAACTATCTTGTCAATGAGAGGATTGCAGTCTTTAGATGTAAGTCTTGCGGTCTTAATGGGGACCCCTAAGTACCTGAAGGGTAGCTTACCTTCAACTAGACCATATTTGCAATATTTCACTTTTTATATCATCTTTGACCCCATTGACGTAAGCATTTGACTTACCCTTACTCATCTTTAGACCCGTGGTGCTTGAGAATGTAGAAAAAGTTCTTAGGATGAGCATCATTGAAGGTGTATCCCCTTTACTGAAAAGCAGTGAATCATCTGCAAACATTAAATTTGTCAGCTTCATAGGTTTACAGAGTGGGTGAAAATTGAGTTAGCTTTGCATTTAGCCGTAATCAAAATTACTCTGGATCATTTTAGTACTTAACTTAGTTTTCTTTACCAAACTATCAAACTATATTCATGACTGAATAAACGAACTAAAATTGAAGGGAGAATGCATGGATTCTTAACTATTCTGGCCTACGTCAACAAACATATTCAAGCTGCCTTTTCTTAACTAAATAATATTATCGGCGAAAAAAAATATTGAATCTCTGAAGAGAACTTGCAGCATATTCAAGCTGCCTTTTCCTAACTGACATCCAAAAAACTTCTGTTGCAAATTCAAGCCTCCCAATATCCATCATCCAGCTCAATTTCCCATATACTTTATAAGGATCAAAAGCAAAAGTCCTAATTTATCGAATTAGTATATCCCTTGAATCATGTGTGGAAAAACACACATATATAAGATGACATACCCAAAGATGTAGTCTTACAGAATAGAGACATGACACTATCAAACTTATTACCCAAAGTATAGTATTATTGAATAGAGATATACAGGACATATAGTCTTTGAGGTTAAAATTAAATACACCTGCCAATCTTGGAAATCAAATGTATAGACAAAACGATCATAGCAAACTTTCCAGGACTCTACTACTTTAACATTTGGAGCATTCCTAGGACCTGTCAAATGAGCAGAAACAGAATGTTGTCCTTATTCTACTTAAAAAAAAACATGAAAGTTGTACACATGTTGCAATTTCAATATGCAGACGACTTATTCTATACCAAATAAGAAAAAGCAAAGAACTGGCTAAATCATTAAGGTAAAACATAAAGCATACGATCAGAAAGAGGGACTAAAAAAATAAGTAATATCTTATATAGGTCTGTCTCATAAGAGATAAGTGTGAGACTTGCCTGCTTACCTGTACAAGAGACTCCATAAATTCCAACCAGCCTTTTCCTCAAAATGAAACGCTAAGTAACAATGCATCCCAACTTCGTACCCACGTCCCCTCGAAACCCAATATGGTTACACCACCATCACCACCAAAAATACCTTTTTTTTTACCATACCTAAGCATCAAAATCAAAATTTAGTAAACTAGATGAAGCCCTAATCAGAATACACCCAGATCAACATTAACACACCTCAATCAACCTTAACACAACTCGATCACCTACTCAAACCGCTGAAAATAAGTGAGTGTACGGCGAAGTTAAAACCAAAGCACTAAAATAACTTGATAGGAAACTTAGCTCTGATACCATATGATACGAAAAGCGGAAGCTAGTAACGGATTTTAACGAGCTTAAAACTTGTCACGTGATGTACGTGACAGACTTGTATAAAATAGTACCGAAACAACGGAATAAAAAGGGATATAAACCTACGAAAGACCTATTTCGTATGGTTTAGTGAATTGGATTGATGACCTATTCAATCTTACACGGGAATTTCGATGTACCTTCTCGAAATTATGAAAAGTTGATCAAACCTTGATCGTTTTTCTATCTTTTATTAATCTTCTTAACTGCCTAAAACGTAATACAAAGCCATCCTTAAATAATTAATCGTCTCCCTAACCTACGAGACTCCTAACTTAAATAACACAATTAATAAATCTAAACTTAATCTCTATGTAATCAACAACTAAATCTAATTTTTATAACTGGTTTTATTTTGTATCATGACGTTTTTTAGATTCGCCACAAAGCAATCCGTGATGCTCTTGAGATTCGCCATAACTTTATTTCTCCCCTATTTTTTTTGGAAATTTTTGGGGTTTTGTTTGTTTCTTAATTTTTTTTGTGTTTTGTTTCAAAAACAAAGATGACCGTCAAGCCTAAATGGTCACCTCAACATAATCACAAATGAGACATTACGTAAGGGTTGGTATGGAGTGAAATTTCCACCCATACTTGATTCACAATGAAAGGTCAAATGAACGATTATCTTAAATCGATGCAAATGTAAAATCGGTTCTCATATGCAATTTCACAAATTTCTATGTTAGATGAAAGACAACTACTATTTGGAATGGTAAACCTCTCGTTGTATTTTTTTGGCATTTTATCAAAATTGGTTTTAAAATGCAACTACATGATATGCATGAAATCTAATATATACAATTTTATATGAATGCAACTATAACCTATATGCAACACAACACAAATCTAACCTCCTAAGAGGAAGTAGGTACACAACCACCAATTCCTCAAAATCCATATCATCATCAACAAACATCCCCGAATCTTCTCACGTGAATGATAAGAAAAGGGAAGGAAAAGGAGAATAGTTTTTCATACCATGGCGGTCTTCAAATCCCTCATGCGTATCTCATATGATATGGTGTACTTATGTTAGAAGAAATAGAAGTACAATGCATATATATATACAAGATATGCTACTAAAATTAAGCAACATGTTTTTGGAGGTTATGAAAATTTTCAATTTTTAGGGTTTTTGTGAATTTTTTCTCAAATTTACAACTGTATACAAATATTTACAAAATCGATATTTCCCTCCCCACACCTAGGGTGTGTTTGGATTAAGTGATTTGGAGGGAAAAGAAAAGAAGGGAGAGTAGGGGATATAAAATCCCTTGTTTGGTAGCAAATGAGGGTGGAGGGAAATGGAGGGGGAGAGATTTGGAGGGATTTAATTTCCCTCCACCAAAGAAGTTATCTTGGAAAGTGATTGTCAAGTCCTTATTGATGCAGTGAAGCACGGGTCGCAGGGTCGGAGTAGTTTTCATCTTATAGTTGACGAAATAATTTATTTTAGTAATTCTTTTGATTCAGTTAGGTGGTCTTTCATTATGAGAGATTTTAATAAGGTAACTCATGAACTTGCTAGGCTAGCTTCTTGGTAGGTTGGTAGAAGAGTTTTCTTTTTTTTGGGAAAATGTAAGCTTATCATTAGAATCATAATCTCCAAACATACAAATTAGAAGGCATAGTCATAGCTAACTATCCTTCGTTACTTACTAATTGACTCTATCCATTTCCTTACATTTGTAGACTTATCTTTCAAATTACAATTCTTGATTCTCAATCTTTCATTCTGAACCATTAAAATTAAACTTTCTGGTCTGATCAGTGCTTGCTCCATTCTGCATTTGTTCCTTGCCATCCAAATGTGATACATAAGGCCAGCCAAAATGACTCCTATGATCTTCTTTTTACATAGTGATCTGAACCTCTTTGAAATCCACCAGTGAATACAATCAACAATTGGTAGATCCTCATTGCACCAATTCGAAATCAGCCTCTTGCATTTCATACTATAATCACACTGGAAGAAAATGTGGTTATGTGATTCTTGCTGATACCCACACATATATCACTGGTTTACTTGTATTACGTTCATGCTTGTATTACGTTCATGCTGACCAACCTGTCTTGTGTCAAAAGCCGGTTATGGCCAGCCACCCAACTGATAGTTTTGGTATTGTCCATGCATTGAGAATCTAAGGGTGCCAATCCACCTGATCCATATAGGGGAGAATCCATTGATACCCTAACCTGACATTGTAATCAGTTAAAACCCCCAAGCTAGGCATAAGAAGCTCCTTGAACACATTCTTAATATAACAAATCTTCCTCCATGCCCAACTCGAGTTGCTAGAAGGTTCATAATCTTTCCAAGTAGTATCCTTTATATAGACTGCATTCACCCATTTAACCCATAGGTGATCAGCTTTTAACTCAATCCACCACACATACTTTGCTATAGCAGCCATATTCCAGTACATCAAGTTTTTAAGCCCTAAACCCCCTTGCTTCTTAGGTCTACATATCCTATCCCAGGCCACCAGAGCAGGGCTAAAACTAGCAGTCTTTCCATACCACAGGTAGTCCCTGCAGATAGCTTCAATTTTCTTTATCACACTTTTTGGCAAAATGAATATACGAGCCCAATATGTATGCAGAGTACTAAACACAGATCTTATCAGAACAATTCTACCTGCATAAGAAAGGTGTCTATTCCCCAAACCCCTGATTCTGGTAACCACATTCTCCACTAAACAGTTGCAGTCCATGACCGAGAGTCTCTTTGGAGACACATTCACCCCTAGATACTTAAAAGGTACCGCACTCCTTCTCATGCCAGTTGCCCTCTCAACTTCAGTAATCAGCATCTCATCCATCCCATTACAATAAAAATTCGATTTACCCTTGTTCATTACCAGTCCTGAAGCTTTGGAGAACAGATCAAAGGCATTTAGCATTAATTCAATAGAAGCCTTCTCTCCTTTACAAAATAAAATCAAATCATCAGCAAAACACAAGTGGTTAATGCCAATTCTCTTGCACAAATGGTGGTGTCTAAACTTGGAGTGCTTCTGAATAACCATCAAAATTCTGCTTAGATATTCAAGGCAAAGAGTGAAAAGTAAGGGGGAGAGAGGATCCCCCTGTCTAAGGCCTCTTTTGCCCTTAAAAAAACCAAAAATCTCCCCATTAAGAGCAATTGAGTAGGAAGGAGTAGTGACACATTCCATAAGAAGTGCCACCATTCTCACAGGAAAACCAAGAGCCCTCAACATTTCCTCCAAGAAACTCCATTCAATGGAGTCATACGCTTTTTGTAGATCAAGTTTCATAAGCATCCTAGGAGAGCAAGATTTCCTATTATAAAGTCTAATTAAGTCCTGGCAAATGAGAATATTCCCAACAATTTCTCTTCCCTGGATGAAAGCACTTTGAGAAGGGCAAACAATTTCAGGCAAGATCCCTCTTAACCTATTACAAATCACTTTGGAGAGGCATTTATAAAGAGTGTTGCAGCAGGCTATGGGCCTAAACTGCAACACAGAATCAGGGACCTCTACTTTAGGCACCAAAGTAAGGATGGTGTTGTTACACTGCTTTAGTAACTGACCATGCTTAAAAACATTCTGAATGGCTTCAGTTATCTCCTTACCCACAATGTGCCAAGAATCCTTAAAGAACTGACTGCTGTACCCATCAGGGCACGGAGATTTGATACTAGGGATTGAGAACATGGTTTGCTTCAAACACTTACTATGCTTCACCACTCTCTTATTCACATGAGTAACATCTTTTGAGTCCCCAAGTAAAGAAATATAATACTCTTCAAATGCATTCTTTATATCTGTATATTTTGTACAAAGAACACCTCTCATGTCTCTCACTTGGAAAACTTTGTTTCTTGCTCTTCTTCTTTTTATGCTAGAATGAAAAAAAGATGTATTCTCATCCCCTTCATTAGCCCACTGGACTTTTGCTTTCTGTTTCAGGTAGTCATCCCGTGCCTTGTGCATCCACTCCACTTCACCTGCACACTCCTTTGCAGCTTTGCAGATGGACTCATTGAAAGGATCATTCCTGAGTAAAATTTGCAAATGCTCAAGTGATAGCTCAGTGACATGGGTGAGGTTCTCAATATCACTGAATTGATCTTTATTCAAGATCCTAAACTTCTTTTTCAAAACTTTTCAGTTTTGAGACCACTTTGAACATAGGGGTGCCCTCAATAACTTGCTCCCAACCTCTCTTGACCACATCCTCAAACTCAACAGCCCTAGACCACATATTATAATATTTAAAGGAGGATCTAGACTTGGTAACTTCATCATCACACCTAACAAGGCATGGGCAATGATCATATAGCCCTTCAGGCAAGAAAAGAGCATAACTACCTTGAAAACTCTCCACCCACTCCTCATTTGTAAACACCCTATCTATTCTGCTATAAACTTTACTTTCATATTCATGTTTATTGTTCCACGTATAGAAAGAACCACTGCCATTCAATTCTTCTAACTCACAATCCTGGACTACTTGATTCAGAGGCCTAATCTCAGCCCCAGTAACAGGTGCACCACCAATTCTCTCATCAATAGCCCTGACAGCATTAAAATCCCCACAGACCACCCAAGGCCATGTCATCGCCTTATAGTAGTGTCTCAGACTATTCCATAAGCTCTCTCTCTCAGCAATTTTATTAAAACCATATATCATAGTAATCCTAAAAGCAACCTTTCTAATTTTATCAAAAACTTCAGCATGAATGCACTGTGCAGTAACATCCACCACATTGACTTGAAAAATAGTAGGATCCCACAAAAGCCATATCCTACCACCCTCATGACAACTAGAATTTGTGCAAATAGCCCATTCCTCACAGAAGTTACTACTAATATTATTCCACTTATTACTTTTCACCCTTGTTTCTAGCAAGGTTACCTGGTTCGTGGTTCGATTCGGTTCGGGTTCGAGTTCGTAGTTCGTAGTTCGCTCTATTCAGTTGTTCGAGGTGCATATAATTAATTTATGATTTAGTTATAAAATTAAAACATTTTAACACAAATCAAGACTTTTTTAATTTTTTTTTATGAATATATTCAGATAAAGATGGAAAGTAGAAAGACAAATACAAAGTACTTTGCTTTGGGAAGTTGTGTACTCTATTAACTATTAATCTAATGAAAGAAAAGTCAAATAAGTAAGTGTCATAATTAATGCAAGTTGTGAAGACCAAACAGTCCATTACTCCGTACTTTATTAAAAAAGAAATATTCCTTTCAATAAACCCTACCTACCATCTTCTTGTTTACAGACACACACCTACACACCTTGTAGAGAATATAATCTTACCAAGAATATAATATCTTTGTGTATATTCTAGATTATCTTATTGGTATATTTTAGTGTATAATATATGATCACCTTTCCTATTCATTGCCTTGTACAACGGCAAGTATATTGCTCTAGGTTAATTTTTATTCTTATTGTAACTAGTATATAAACATAAGCTTGTACTCTTTTATTATTATGCAATTCTCAATGATAAAAACCGTTCTCTTATTTTCTCTAAACTCTATCAAAATGAACCTAAGTAAAACTGAAATAGCAAAAATAAAACCGAATGACTTAGCATGTCAGGTAAACCGAATGACAGAGCAGAGTTTAAAGTTAGGATCAAATTTACAGAATTCATTGTTTCATGACATAGAATATGTTAAATATAGGAGATAGTGTTTAGCTGCCTGTAGTATAAGTACAAATCGAAATGCTGATGATTATAGTACATGTAGGTTAGTAGTAATTAGTCTGTAAAAGTGTAAAACTGTAAAAGGCCGCATAGTCATTATATGGCATGGTGCTTGATATAAGTACTCAAGTGGTCAGACTGGTCACTTGATATTGACGGGATTACAAGATGCTGATCTGAAGTAGTTTACACCGATGTAAATAAGTTATTGCTGAAATGAACCTGACTATATAGGACTAAGAAATAAAAAATAAATCGTATCCAAAAGACACTGATTGAATTCTTCAGGATGTAACTTGATGAGTCAAGTCTTACCCTTGAGCGGCTGAACCTCGATTGAGGAAGCAGGAGGATCATCATCTACGGAAAACATGCTTGCACTTACGGGACCGCTATGAAAGTGGATAACTTCTGTAATAGCGTTATTGCTTTCTTTAGGTTTCACTTCTTCTGAAATAGACATTTGTTATTAACAATATAACAAACAAGCCAAATATTAGCCCAAAATAGATAAATATTAGGATCAATCTCATTGATCACAATCATCAATAATATCAATTACAATTATGTATTTACCCTATTTAGATTTATGTTCATACTTACATGTTCATACCTTGTACCTTGTATAAATAGCTAGCTTACAATGTAATCATTAATCACTTAATATACAACCTTTCTCATATCTTATATGGTATCAAAGAGCTCTCGATCCACAAGAACACCCGCCACCCTCCTGCCACGCTCCACCTCCTTCAAAAGAAAGAAAACCACCGCTGCAAAACCCACCCAGCCACCCGTCACCATGACTCAAACCGAGAACCAAGTACCCAACCCACACGATTCCACCAAACCCCTCACCTCACTAAACCTAAATCACTGCGTCAAACTAACCTCCGTCAACTACACCGCTTGGCGTTTTCAGTTGACTCACATAATGTTTGGCCTAAGCCTTCTCGGCTTTCTCGACGACATAAACCCACCACCGGCAGAAACCATTACTGCTGCTGACAAAGCGGAACAACCGAATCCCGCTTACTTCACATGGATGAAGCAAGACAGACTCATTTTGGGCGCCCTAATGGGTACCCTATCGGCCACCATCCAAGCTCTCATTGTCCGCGCCAACACCTCGAAAGAGGCGTGGGACATGCTTGCACACACTTACGCCAACCCATCTCGCACCCACATCTTACAATTGAAAGACCGATTTGATTCAATTGTAAAAACCGCTAATCAAACAGTCTCCGAATATATACAAGCCATTAAAGCTTGTGTTGATCAATTGGCATTAATGGGAAAAATTCTCGATCCCGAAGATGTCATATCTAAAGTTTTACGTGGCCTAGATTACAACCAATTCAAACCCGTAATCGACACCGTAAGGGCACGCGACAACCCCATAACCTTTGAAACCCTTCACGAGAAGCTCCTGCAACATGAACTTCTCATGAAACAAAACCCGACACCTGATCCGTTTCAACCTACTGCTAACCTAAGTTATTGTCACAACCAATCCCGTGGCTACAATGCCTACTCGAAAAACACCAACAACCAGCAACCCAACACCAACACCACACCTAACCCACGACCTTTTAAAGGCCGCTGCCAGTGGTGTCGCGAAGTTGGACATGTCATTGCTGACGGTCCTCTGTTTCGTAACCTCTTTCCAACCATCATCTTCCCCAAGCCACCAACCTGTCAACACCAAGCTGCAGCTGCACCTCAGGCCCACACTGCCACGACCCAGTCTGCCGCACCACAAAACCCCAATTATCTATTGGACAGTGGTGCATCGAACCATGTCACGTTTGACATCGACACCCTTGCCCTGCACTCTCCCTATTTTGGCAGTGATGACCTCCTAATTGGAGATGGCTCCGGACTAAATATTGCTAACACAGGTTCATTAATCCTACCTTACTCTTCGATTAAATTAAACAATGTGCTTCATGTTCCGCAAATTTATCGAAACATAATTTCTATTTCGCAATTGTGCAAAGATAATAACGCTTATGTTGTTTTTAACTCTTCTTCTTTCTGTGTTAAGGCAATCACGACGGGAGCAACCCTTCTCCAGGGACGGGCTAAGAACGGAGTGTACGAGCTGAGTCCGTCACCCAAAACCGCCTACTCCATCCAACCGAGCTCATCTCACCTCACATGGCATCATAAATTAGGACACCCTACTTACGATGTAATGAGAACAATTAATAAAAGTTTACCGTTCAGTCTCAAAAATTACTCGTATTGCGATTCTTGTTTAATTAGAAAAAGTACTAAATTGCCGTTTGCAAACTCATCATTAAAAACCGACGCACCACTCGATCTTATTTTTTCCGACCTCTGGACAAGTCCTGTCCTATCTCGTGAAAATTACAAGTATTACGTTATTTTTGTCGACCACTATAGCAAATATATATGGCTTTTTCCTCTTAAACGAAAATCCGAAACAACCACAATATTTATTCAGTTTAAAGCACTAGTTGAATTTTTTTTTAAAAAACCCATCCGATGTTTCTTTTCCGATAACGGTGGCGAATTCCAAAAATTAACCCACCACCTTATCAATAATGGAATAAGTCACTTTACCTCACCCCCGCATACCCCTGAGCATAATGGATATACGGAACGACGGCATCGACACATTGTCGAAACTGGACTTGCCTTGCTAGCTCATGCGAAACTCCCAACCACCCTTTGGCCATACGCATTTAGCACCGCTACGTATCTCATAAACCGTCTTCCGATTGCCACCTTAAACGACCTCACTCCATACTTTAAGTTGAATAATTTACAACCAAATTACACTAAATTGCATAACTTTGGGTGCCTATGCTATCCATGGTTAAGACCATACACCAAAAATAAACTTGATTATCGCTTAACTCCTTGCATATTTGTAGGCTACTTTACTACGCAAAGTGCATTTCACTGTCTCGAGCCTAAGACAAACCGTCTATACACCTCAAGACATGTGAATTTGTTGAGGATGAATTTCCATACTCCCGTCTTCTCCAAACATCACCTCCTCCCTCATCCGACACAAATCTCGATGCCTGGTGTCAACTTGTGATACCTATTGTCCCGTCTCATGACACTGTTTCACCTACCACTCCAAATACAATCACTGACCGACCCAAACCGCCTATCACTCAAGTTTATACTCGTCGACCTACAAACCAAAACAATTCAACTAATAATGATACTACACCTCTAAACCATGAAACCAACCAATCCGTCCCAAACACGGACCAACCCGCTACAACACCCTCGTCACCAACTCGAAATATAGTAACCCGTCTTACAAATAATATACGGAAACCAAATCCTAAGTACACCAAAACCGCCAATACGTGTACAACCACCAACTCTCTTCCTAACACGTTAAAACAAGCTCTAGTCGTCCCACATTGGCGACAAGTAATGCAGGACGAATTTGACGCCTTAAACCGTAACAAAACATGGACTCTAGTTCCTCGTCAATCGTCCCAAAATATTATAGGTTGCAAGTGGGTCTATAGGGTCAAATATAACCCCGATGGTACACTAAAGCAACACAAAGCCCGGCTCGTTGCAAAAGGTTTTCATCAACGGCCTGGACTCGATTACAATGAAACATTCAGTCCCGTTGTAAAACCCACAACAGTCCGCCTAATCCTATCCCTGGCCGTCACCAACTCATGGTCACTACGTCAACTTGACGTTAATAATGCCTTCTTACAAGGAACCCTAACTGATGACGTTTACATGGCACAACCTCAAGGTTTCATTGACGCTACCAAACCCGACTTTGTGTGTAAATTAAACAAAGCTATCTACGGACTAAAGCAAGCCCCTCGGGCATGGTATACCGAGTTACGATCATATCTTGTCGACTATGGGTTCAAACAATCCATTTTCGACTCGTCGTTATTTATCCTTTCTTCACAAACAACCTGTATTTATACTCTTGTCTATGTTGATGGCATTATTATTACAGGTCCAAACCAACAACAATTACAACAATTCATAAATAACCTTGCTAAAAGATTCTCTGTCAAGGACCTTGGACCGTTATCCTACTTCCTTGGTATAGAAGTTTCCCATAACAGTTTTGGTATCCACTTAAACCAATCCAAATACATAAATGATTTATTAGTAAAGTATAAAATGTCAGAAGCAAAACCAATTACAACCCCTACTGCTACTGACTTCCCACTCAAGCGAGAAGACGCCGAACCAATTAAAGACCACTCGGATTATAGAGCCATTATTGGAAGCTTGCAATACCTCTCTCTCACTAGACCCGACCTTGCCTTCACCACAAATCGCCTTGCTTAGTTCCTCCACCACCCAACTGCCAACCACTGGACTGCCTTGAAACGCCTCTTAAGATACCTTCAAGGCACCCAATCCCATGGAATACAACTCTATCGCAACTCTCCGTCCTGTCTTCATGCCTTTTGTGATGCTGACTTTGCAGGTGATAAAGACAGTTACACCTCTACTACAGGCTACATCATCTACCTAGGCCACAATACCATTTCCTGGTCCTCGAAGAAGCAACGAGGCCTAGCTCTTTCCACTACTGAAGCTGAATTCAGGGCACTAGCTGCAGTAACAACTGAAACACTATGGCTTCGAAACCTCCTCACTGAACTCAAGATTGCATTAACCAAGCCACCAGCTCTCTACTGTGACAATATGTCTGCCACACTCTACGCAAAAAACCCGGTATTTCACTCCCGAATGAAGCGCATGGCTCTCTCTTTTCACTTCGTCCGCGAACAGCTCCAACTTGGCAACATCCGCATCCAACATGTGGCAAGCAAAGATCAACTAGCTGACGCTCTAACAAAACCACTACACAAGCTTCGCTTCAATGAATTGCGAGACAAGATTGGCCTGCTACCCGCACAGTCCATCTTGCGGGGGCGTATTAACAGTATAGAAGACAAACCAAATATTAGCCCAAAATAGATAAATATTAGGATCAATCTCATTGATCACAATCATCAATCAATATCAATTACAATTATGTATTTACCCTATTTAGATGTATGTTCACACTTACATGTTCATACCTTGTAATTAGTATAAATAGCTAGCCGCAATGTAATCAATTACTACATTCAATATACAACCTTTCTCATACTTTATATTTACTACTACTACTCCTATTGTTCAACATCTGTTTTAGATGAATTTGCATTCATATATTAATTTTCAGTGTCTATGAAGTATTTTTACATTTTCCGTAGACTAAACTGTTGTGCGCGCACTCAACACAAAAGATTAGAGATCTGAACTCTGAAGTGATGCATCTTTTGATTGTGTAAACCAACAAGTGTATAGGCATAGTTTCTTGTAGTTGTCGTCTTGTCGATTTGTTTTGCCGACAGATCAATTTGATGACAGTTATCTTTCCTCCGTGGTACGAATAAACAAAGAATGACGGCAATGTGACGGACTGACGGTCTCTAGCCACACTGCACCAGATTTTCAAATTCATACATCCCCTTACCTCAGTAGTAAAGGATTTGGTATAATCTGTTCTACTGACGGACAGTCTGTGACTCCGGGTATTGAGGTGTTTTTATAATTTGTGAGGGGTATTTTAATCAAAGATAAACAAATGATTGGGACAAAGCGAGCATTCCGTAATATTTTCAGCATAATATGGGCTTACATAATAATCCAATTTAACAGAATCTAATTCTACAGTTGCAATTAAACTAATTAAGCTATAAACTTCAGTAAATGTGGACATTTACCTACTCTAGAACAGCTAATAAACAATTTAACATACTATATTATTTTGTTATAATTGTAAATAAGAAGGTTAAGGTAATAAACAGGTAGGTAAATTAATTGGAAATAAGAAAGTATAGTTGATCAGAGAAAATTTAATTACCAGGAGAATTTGGACATGTTTGCCCTAAATGATCAATGCAATTGATTTAGTGTTTGCTTATTTGGGGATTTTCTTCCGAGTAATGTGGATGGTGGAGGACAGCGCAACGGCGGAGGTGACGGCCCGGTTGTGCAGTTCCTGTTTTTTTCCCGTAAATTCTCCTTGTAGACAAGCACTTTTCGTCAACGAGTCAACCAGATCGCGGTTGGGCCGAATTCGGGTTGGGTTAGCTCGTCATATTGTTGGGTTAGTTTGAGTCGAGTCGGGTTGTTTCAGGTGTTTTTTGGGTATGTTAGTGGGTCGGGTTATTTTAGGTCCGGTCATTTTCAAGTTAATGATTGAGTAGAAAATAAAGTATTTTAACGTAAATAATATTAAGTGCACTTAGAAATTAGTCGTTTTAAATCTTTTTTTGCGGGTGATTTTCGGTTAAGGTGGTTTAGGTCGTTGGACTGGTTTCGGATCGGGCCATTTCGGGTTGGGTCAGTTTCGGGATCAACAAAGTTTGTGCCATGTCTGGATCGGGTCGGATTGATTTGGGTTTAGGTCACATTTTGGGGGTTGTAGTTCAGGTCGCCATTTAATAACAAGATGTGAGCATTTTAACGAGTTTTGTCCCCGTGGAAAATCACGGGGTCCATTTAAATTTATGTTATCACGATATTTTTTTTATGTTTATGGTACATTGTTGTACATTAATATTTTAGTGAACACAATAATACAACCATATTAAAATAACTCCTTAGACTTGTTAAGTGAAATAAATAACACTAAAACTTAGGAGGGACGGTCTCTCACTAAGTTATTGAGAGATTAATATTTCGTACCCACTTATTTGTTTTTCGTGACCCTATTATTGTTGATCGTACCATAGTGATTTTTTACCTATTTACATAATAGATGTACCCATTTTATTTTTAATCATCATTTGTGCCTATTTTATTACTTTTAGTAGCATTTTTTCTTAAGGTTGTACAATAGTCTCTTCTAAGACCTGCTCAATAAATAATGTCCATTATTAACAGTTAAAATCACTTCTTTTCAAGTCTCATTATGTTTGATTCCTTATTTGTAAAGCCGCTCACTCTCATTATTATAATTATCTCTTATTAGAAAATATGATTACGATTATTGCATCAAAAAGAGAGTAAAATATAATAAAGAAGATAAGTCATATTTATATACATGTTTTATGCCTTTCCTTTACTATTTTTGAGACGATTTTGTGTCTATATTTGCTATTTACATGCCGTGTATACAAAAATGTCGATACTTCCGTTGTTTGGTGTTTAAATGCAGAATTGATAGATGCATTCGAGTGGAAAAGGACTAATATGAGACATCGCGGAGTCGGCAAGACGGAGAACTAAAGCTTGACACGAGAATCAAGATGGGAAATCATGAAGAAGAGCTGAAAGTCAAGGTTCCTCGATCGAGGAAGACAATACTCGATCGAGGAGATCTGTACTTGATCGAGGCAAAGGACTCGATCGAGGAAACCTTTATTTTGGAAACTTCGTCTAAATAATTCCTTATCCGGTTTCTTTGTAATATTTAAGTAAAACCCGTACACAATAATTAGG
>JAOWBH010026537.1:0-24963 GCA_028566215.1 Silene coronaria
GCGGCTCCTTTTCACGGTCAAGGTTATAGCTGAAGTTGGTATAACTTTGAGATTATGACTCAAAGTTATGACTGAAGGTAGTATAACTTTGGATACGTGTTAAGTTATGATTGAAGCTAGTATAACTTTGGGAATATGGCGCAAGGTTATGACTGAAACTAGTATAACTTAAGTCACTTGTTAAGGTTATAAGCTGAACTGATGTAACCTTGGGTAATGTCTTAAGGGTTATAGTTAAAGATAATGTAATCTTGATCTATGGGTCAAAGTTATAGTTGAGGTTAGTATAACCTCAAATCTTCTATATTAAAGTTATAGTCGAGGTTACTATAACCTCGCATCAATAGTTCATGTTATGTCTAAGGTTGCTATAACCTTAGTTGGTTATACATGTTTCACATGTTGTAATGTTTCGTATGTGTTATATTGTTTATGGTTTCATTTGTGATTGGTTACTCTTGTTCATATGATGGTAGGAATAGTCAGTTATACTGTCCTACTGAGTTGAGTCGTGATGTTCATCACGCATGTTGATACAGTCAGTTATACTGTGCATTTGTTTGTTGGCTAGTTTGAATAGATGACGGTAGTATCAGTTATATACTATCAGAACGAACTAACGCCACCCGTTGATGCGGGATTTAATTTGGTCTGTGTTCGGGGGTGGCCAGTGTCTTCATTTAAAAGCGCTGGGTCCCGAGTATCGTTCGGTGTACAGTTATTGCATCGAGGGGTCTGGCCAGGTCTTAGGCACATAGGCAGTGGTGATACGCTATACGTAGTACCGTAGAGGTAGTGGTGATACGCTCCACACCGATGGAGGAAGTAGTGATACGCTCTATCAGTCAGAGGCAGTGGTGATATGCTCTGACAAGTTAGAGGCAGTGGTGATACGCTCTAACGGGCGTTCGCTCTATTCGCTAGGCTTTGTTACTAGCATTGTGCCTTATGTTGCTATGGATCGTGAGCTACGTTTGTTGTGAGTGTCCATGGTCTAGTGGTCGCATATGGTCTAGCATCACATGGTTATCATTCTTTTGTGTCTTGTCGCATGTATTCCTTTGAGGTTATCATTTTAAGGGTTCGTCTTCACATGTCGTTGACTGTTGGTAAGTTGCGTTGGGTTTTCATGAGTTTAGATGATCTCACATGTTTACTGGTTTTACATTTTAATTGTTATTGATTATTGTTTATATTAAATTGTTGTAAACATGACTGGGAGAGCATCTAGTTATTCCCGACTGATTGTCGACCCCCTTCCCCCATTCTCAGGTTGTTCAGTATGTTGCTATTTGGATGATGCTTGCTTGGGGAACTTGTGGAGCGAGTTTAATAATTTATTAGGATTTCGTTTTATGGTTTGAGAACCCTTGGATAATGTATTAGTTTGGTTTGGTTTAGTATCGATCTGGATTCGGTCAGGTGTTTCCGCCACCTAGACCTATTTATTGGAGTTATACTCTGATTATTATTTATTATTATACTATTTCTCTCGTTATTTTTATCCGGGTTGTTTCATTCGTACGTTTTAACCAACGTCAACTAAGGGTTGAACTATATGATGGCCTAGTGGACGCTATAGCTCGAGGTGATATAGATGCAACACAACTCGGAAAAAGGTATATTCTTCCGTCGTCTTTTACCGGAGGAACTAGGTATAAGGTACAAAATTATCAGGATGCCATGGCCATCTGTCGCGTTTACGGAAATCCCGACCGGTTCATTACATTAATGGCTAACACGAAGTGGCATGAAGTCGAGTCAATGTTATTCGAGATACCTGGTCATAAGGTGGAAGAACGACCCGACGTCATCAAGAGAGTTTTGAAGATGAAATTAGATGCTCTTATGAAGGATCTATTAGAAGGACAACGTTTTAGAAAGGCTAATGCAGGTAAGGCATAAAACAATTTGAGGACATATGACTTTTTTATCTAATTACCTTACGTAAGACTTACTAATTACTAACTGCTAAATATAATTTTTCACACTGCAGCTGTGTACACAATAGAATTTCAAAAAAGAGGTCTCCCACACGCTCATATTTTGCTATTCATTCACCAGGACCACTAATAAAAGACTGTCGCTGACATAGATAACATAATCTCAGCCGAAATACCTGACGAACAACACGATCCAGAAGCATACGCTGTAGTGAAGTAGTTTATGATTCACGGTCCTTGTGGCACAGCAATGCCAACAACACAATGCATGGATAAAGAGGAATGCACAAAACACTACCCTAAGAGATTCAATTGTCAAAGTATATTGGACAAAGAGGGTTTTCTAATTTACCAAAGGCGAAACAATGGATGAAAAATTTTAAAGAACGGAGTACAGTTTGACAACAGAGATATAGTTCCTCACAATGTTGGGTTGATTGTCAGGTATCAAGCTCACATAAACGTTGAATGGTGCAATAAACAGGATCGATCAAGTACCTTTTTAAATATATAAACAAAGGCCCAGACAGAGGAACGTTCCTTATTGAACAAACTAGAGATGAAATTAAAGAGTACTTGAATTACCGTTATGTTTCAGCGTGTGAAGCCGTGTGGAGGATATTTCAATTTGATATAAAATATCGCTGCCCGTCAGTCCAACGACTTAGTTTCCATCTCCCAAATAAGCAGCCTCTTACCTATAGAGAGCACAGCAAGTAGAAACAGTACTCTCTAGATATGTCATAGAGAGGACAATGTTCACTGAATGGCTTAAAGCAAACGAGGAATATGAGGATGAGGCTGCTAAAGAGTTGACAAATACTGAGTTTCCAGAGAAGTTTGTGTGGCACGTTGATGAAAAGGAGTGGAGGCCAAGAAAGAAGGGTAAGTCCATTGGTAGAGTAGTATACGCACACCCGACTTCAGGAGAACACTTTTTCTTGCGTATGATATTGAACATAGTGAGAGGACGTACATCCTATGAGGAAATTAGACAATACAATGGCATCACCTATCTTACATTCAAGGAAGCATGTTACGCAAGAGGGTTGTTAGATGGAGATAGGGAGTGGCATGACGCAATAGAGGAGGCCTCACGGTGGGGCACCGCAGCACAATTAGGCCAGCTTTTTGTAACTATGTTGCTTTTTTGTGAGGTTAGTGATCCATTAGAGCTGTAGTACGGTAACTGGCAACACATATTCGATGATGTCTTACGCAACCAAAGATCTATCCTAAGGTACCCAGAACTCCGAATGTCAGAGGCTTTTTTCAGGTATTCTGAGAGACTCCAAGTTTTTTAATTAATTACTGTTAAAAAAAGTAAGAATAAAAGAGGCTTTTTCCAGGCACTCTGAGAGACTCCAAGTTTTTAAATTAATTATAAATATTTCTTTCCATCTTTTGGAACTACCATATAGTCCATTTTTTTATAAAAGAAATACTGTTAAAAAAAGTAAGAATCCTAGTTCTTTATAAATATTTATCATCTTTTGAAACTACCATATAGCTACAAACGTTATTATAATGTCAATACTATTTTTTACATCTTTTGAAACTATCATATACATACAAACATTTTTATAATGCCTTCAACTATAAAATATAGCGTGGCATCACATATTTTGTTGTGTGCTCTTTTCTTGACCTTTTATTTTATGTTTAAACTGATTTTTTTACCTGTATTTAGTTCCATTATTTTGGGTTTTCTATTTTCTATTTTCCATTTTCTATATTTTATTTATTTGCTTTAAGTTATTTTTGATGAGTCCAAATCTAATGGTGAACATTATTATCTAATAATTGGTTGTTAATAATTTGTTACAAGGAGTATACAAATATCTTAGTTTGATTAACTTCTTATCAATTACTATATACTTTGTATTATATTATCACTGAGCCATCACATCCGTATATGTGTTCTAAGGATTAACAAAAAGATCGTTTGGCTAAACAATTGTAATGTACCAACGCATAAAGGATTTGATTAAGCATCAAAAGAAACTCGCTCGAACTCAAAAGTTATAAAAAACAATGAGTAATGTCACTAAAGATGGTCTCTTCGGATGATGACTATTTTCCAACAACCTAAAATATAGGTATTTCTGCTCATTCTCCCGCGATATCCACCTATAACAAAAACCCATAGCTAGAACTATGAAAAAAAAAAGCTTTTCTAAGCATTTGATATTATCGACAAAAAAACACCTATGTACACATATTATTTTTTTGTAGTTTATATAATACATTATCTCATATTACTAAAAAAACAAGATAATCTAATGGTTAATAATTATGAGTGTGATATTGGGCTTGTTGTTCTTCATCAACAAATATAGTAAATCCGTTGGAGTTAAAAATTTGATGGGGTAGATTAAAAATAAGCAATTTTAATTATCTATCGAGTATATTAGTGGCGTGACTATTCAAAATCTCATATTTTATTTAATTTATAATAGTATCTAACATAGTCTTACAAACAACTAATTTGTAATTAAAGACTATTGAACTTAAATTTCTCATAAGTTTGTTACATATTAGATGGTGTTTGTTCAGAGTTTAGAATAATTTGGAATGAATTCAATTCATTCTAATCTTTGATTGAATTATTTTGAAATAGAATTAGATAGTGGATAGATTCTAATACATTCCACCTATTGTTCTAATTATCCCCAACTCTAGATCTAACCAAACAAATACAATCAAGGTGTTATTCTAACTTTGCACAATACACAGTTAGGGCATATGGTATTAAACTCTATTTCGATAATTTGAATTAAATGACTCTAAAGTCAATACTTATTTTACGAAAAAAAAAAAAAACACATATCTTTAGATGCAAACGGTTCCATTTTTACCGTCTCACTTAAAAATAAAACACTATTTAACTAGTACTATTATACATCTAGTGATATGATTTTATTTGTGATATACATAGCAAAAGGGAAGGATTTCAACCGCAATAAACAATTTATAATACCAATTTATGTACAGCTAGAGAGCTTCATTGCAATCCTACACTCAAGAGGATTATAACTTTCGTCTAAGAAAGAATAAATCCATCTAAAATTTTCCAGCAAAATCATCCATGTATATGTTATTGAAATTATACACGAACATAACTAACAAGAAGAAAAATCACACCGAATCGCGTCCGTTTCCCTAATAGAATCATTCGTCCCTTATGAGTGTCTGGAATAAACCGAATTTTCTATTGAGATAAGACGGTGTCCCTCTGATTTTTGTTTTTGGCACAAAAATCAGAGACATAAGATGCAAAGGATGGAATTTTTGTGTATGAATGTTAATCGTTATTAGATGCAAAGAATGGAATTTTTAATTTCTGCTTTTTCTGTAACCATTTCATCTTATCTCTTGTCTATTTATATAGACAAGAGTTACGGAATTAGGGAAGGAAATTTCCGTACAGTAATAACTGTTCGGGGAAATTCTGCAAATAATTAATCTCCGCGTCATAGTTATTCGAACGAAAACTATACCGTATTCCCGTAAATAATTATGCAAGTGTACACTCCGTACTTGCCGAACTCGTATTATATTATTTCGTAATTACCCATCTACTAACCAACTTAATTACGCAAAAATGAACCGGTAATTACTCTTAAATCACCAACAATATATACATTAATAAATAAACAAATGATTTTATGACTTACATATCTCGATTTGTTTACCTTTTTATTTTGGAACTGCTTTTAATAAACAATTTGTTCTTCACACTCAATTTAGCCTACTTATCATCAGAAATTGGTCTTTTTCTTTTTCCTTAGATTACGTATATACATAATATCTATTTCTTGTTTTTGGAGAAAAGATTTCGACATTTAGTCGAGCGATGCCCAAGCCAAGGGCACCAAGTGCCTAGACCAAGACCACAATGACCAAGCAAAGCCCAGACCATTTCCACATTATAAGAATTGATTGAGGGTTTTGCTTTGGCTGATGTAAGTAATTAATTTTACAGCTCTACCTTCAAAACGCATCATCTCGTTACTTATATTGCGTTTATTTGATGATTGTTTTAAGTTTCACCTAATTTTCTTATGAGATGCCTTAATCGATGACTCATCAAAAACTATTCCCACCAAAAAAATTTTCACACCTTGTTTTCTTTAATTGATTACATCTGATGTTGTACAGAAAATGCTCAGAAAGACGGGAGGTTATTGTATGATTTCAGACCGTCTTACAAGTGAGATCGAAGAATAAATGATTATGAGAACTAAGATGAGTATAGTAGTATACATAGCAGCATAAACAGGAGTCAAATTTGAGTACAATACAAGGGAGAGCATCATATGCCAGCATATACTTGTACTCCAGCCTAAATTTCTAGTAAATCTTATTTATTTTTTTGAAAAATTCAAATTTTAGATGGGTTTATGCATCAAGTTTATCCGTCTTAAGATTATCCGTTTTAAGATTAAGAAGGCTCAAATAGTATGGAAAAGACAAGTAGAATTAATAGGAAAAAAAACCAATATAGGAATTCCCTAATGACTTGTATTTATCTACCCATGTGCATTTTATTTGACCGTCCCAAATGAAAATTTGTGAAAAACAAAAGATTTACTCCCAACATTAAATGAGAACTTATCATGAGAATGTTATATTGAGAATTTATAAATGTTGGTTAAACTAGCACTCAAAATTTTCAAACCTTGTATCCGGCCTGTCGGATTCGAACCGACAACCAAAAGGAATGAAGCATGCCTGTTGTATTAACTGACCTACTCAGACCTTTTACTCTTCCATTTGAGTTAAAGCCGGTGAGAAAAACTCCCAACACTGTCCCTTTCATTTTCCAAAATTAATAACTCAACTTTGTCATTCTATACAGTTAAGTCGCAAGTCCTAATTCACAATTTCTAAGGTTTCCTTTGTATCTGCTCTTACTTTACACCAATCTGTTTTCGTTATGAAACGGAAATTTTGACCGTAAATAATAATACAAGTATAATATGAGCAACTATTGTGATTTGAGCTAGCAAGTATAGCAGGTATGTGACCAATGAATTTGTGTGATCAATACGCAAAACTTAAATAATGACAAAATTGCCCTTAAGAATGAGGAATTCTAGTGTGACAAGAGAATATTTAAAATTAAAAATCAAGGACGTGCGAAATGAAATGTTTCTTCCCCAAATCTAAGAAGCTAGAGAATAGAGTGGATGGAATCTTCCTTGAACACATAATTTGGACACCTTCACAAATAATTTATAAAAGCATGCAATCAGCTAGCTCAAGTGATCAATCATGTCGGGGTCAAGGTCGGGTTCATGTCACATATAAACGGGTCAAGAAGACAAGAATCATGTAACCCAAACCCAACCAAATAAATCTCGTGTCATATTCGTGTCGACTTATTTACATAAATGGATTATCAAGGCTCATCCTAAACCACATAATTTTGTGTCGTGTTCGTGTCGGGTTTTCGGTCATGGCAAATGTTCGTCACGCTAAAATAAAAATGTGCGGAGGGATGAAAATCATTTATGGCTAATTTAAAAATTAAGTTATTCACGTAAGGTCCTTGTTTAGAGAGCTCAACTCACACTCGGCCCAAATAAATCTTGTAGAGTGTTGGTCAACCAATTACATAACTGGATCATCAAGCCTCAACCTAAACCTATTGGTTTCATGTCCTGTTGACTTCATGTTTTCGGGCCATATCAATGTTTGCTATATGCAGCTTTCTTATACACAAAAAGGGTTCAAAAAAAGAAAAGAAGACGAATTAACATAAGACATTTTGAGAAAATGATTGAACTGAGAAAGCTAACGGTGACACATGTCCGATAACTTGTCAATATTTTTTTTTTTAATCAACGGCCAAAACCTTGCATGCTATATAAAACATCCTAAGCATAAATTAACTATCAACAGGACGAATTCATTCGGGTTACTAATACGAACGGAACAACACTACATAAGGATCCACCATGTACATAATGTTAAGTGTGATTTAATATATGATATACGCAACATGATTGGGATTGGCGTGTTACAAGTGTAGTCGATGCACCTCAAATTTACGGTCGTGTCATGTCAAGCTTACAACCCCAGCCACTCTGTCTGAATGTAGCATGACAACAGAATATTAACACCATGCTCGGCCGATCGTCTTTTAAAAGTAGGTTCTTATAAAATAAATGTTTTAGATTTTGGACAAATTTAGGCTTGTTTTAATTCACGTGTTGGCAACTCTTAACATGAGAGTTAGCAATTTCTTTACATCGCAGCAGCAGCCCTAACACTCCAGCTGAATGCTTTGCGGGGTTTAAGCATTTTGAGTACTAAACGGGAGTCTTCAATAAACGCGAGTGTCAAAGTTGCTCGGGTAAAGGATTAACATCTTAGTGGACCGATACTTTCAATTAATAAAGGATAATTTAGAAAACAACCAATTCAAGGCAAATAACTGAATTGATTGATGTGGTTGATATGACCTATAAAATTACGCCAAGATGGCCATCCAATTGCTTGTGCCACCAACACTACCGCCATTCGCAGCCTTCTTATACCATCTATTACTTGGGACTTGTTTGACGGCGAGAAAAATATAATTACGGAGCCGGAGAAAGAGAACACAAACTAAAATTCAAACTACGCTATTTTGATCAACAATTGGCAAAGCAAAACAACTTGTAAGTAAGTTAGGAAGGCAAGAAATCACATACCACAAAATAATAAGAACCAGCCCCAAATATCCATCAGAAATTATGGCACACTCCTGCACAAATTGTATTATGTCCAAATTAGGAGAGCCGCGGGGCGCGAAGTTGTAAATAATCTAAACTAGACATAATATATGAGATTATGAAATTCCGCAAAAGCTTTACTACTTCATGCAAGAATCCATAGAAGCGCAAAAATATCACGACTTTGCAATTACCACAAACAATAGTGAACCAACAAAAATTTGTTCAAACGAGTCATTTTGGTATACAATGCAAAACTGTTCGAAAATGCGCAAACCACCTCCCACTATGTTTCCAGTACTACCTACGTAATATGAAAGAAACATCCTTCATAGTGGGGCTCACATGCATCATAATCTTGAGCAAGGAGCTAGTGGTACTAACAAAATTTAAATATTTTTCAAGATCATGATCAAACGAATAATGATAAGATCAGTATGTCTAATTGTTAAATTTTACATTTTCGAAATAAAGCAGCCCTCAAAAAAAAAGATCCATAGCCTAAAGATCTATCGAACTCGCAAAATATTTTTATTCTTACACAAGATTGGCCTATAACTTGATCCTATAGCCACCAATCCACCATACCATACGAAGTATCAGAAATGAAACAAATCCCCAGCATTATTATAGTAACTCAATAGCTCTCCAGATGGCAAGGCAGCCTTTCCACTGATGCATTGTCTCTGAATGACGACCCATAATGACATTACATCAAAATTAAAATCAAATGACTTCACAATGAAAAGATGCAGAATCATTTTACTTTATTCCATTAGAATCCAGAACCAAAAAATATCAAGTTTTTTGGCTCCCTCGGAAATGGAAAAAAAACGGAACAATTCAGTTAAAAATCAGTTACTTCCTTTGTCAAAGTTCACTTGCATATGACAAGTGTTCTTCGACCTTGAAAGAATAAGGAACTTAGATATCCAACTCTTTCAAATTGCTCATACAGCCATCCATATGAATAGGCTTCACCAGAAAATTTTCAACGATTGTTCGGAAAAAAAAATATCTTAGCAGATATACCGTACATTTAAAAAAAAAAAAAGATATTCATTGTATAAGGCAAGTACCACAGCCCCCTACTAGAAAAAGCCCAAATGTAAGGCAAACACAAGGAGATACAATTATTTTCAATGACTAATTATTGATTGATTAAGCACAAAAGCGGAAGTCCAACCCCCTCCGTAGTCCTATTTAGACCAACAAGTACAAGCGTCGTTGAAGTAAATATCAATCACAAGGTGAACACCAATGTTACCTAACTGCCTCCAAAACATAAAAACATTTTCCATAGAACAAATTTTTTTCTATTCTACGGAATTGCGCCATTTTTCAAATTATATAATATACGACGGAGGTTCTGAAAAATTAGGCAATTCAAAATTATAGGAGGGAGTACCATTCTAGGATGTTTCTATATGACGCATGGTAAATAATGCATTGAGGGAATGCTATTTACAATGTAAGAAGTACACTCGGCTTAATGAATGATTTTGCTTTGATCTATCAAATCCAAAGAAGCATTAGCTGATATTTGGCTCCAATTGTTCTATTTAGAGCCACTAACCAAAGTGAAAATTCACCGGCACGACTAGATTGGAGCCTGTCAATAATCCTGTTGACAGCTCTTCATGTCTCATATCACTTGGCCGCACCCAAATTAAGACGTAGTTCTCCATTATATTACATAGCCCAAACTAATCCACCCGTACACTCAAAGAACAACAGCAATTCCCAGACTATTGATCGAGCACTAGGACCCAATACCATCTTACGGATGCCTTGCATCTTCAACTCACTATAGCCTACATTTTCACAAATATTTCCCACCAGAACACAAATAACAAGAATATTATTCCTTCAGGTTGCATTTAAGAGAAAGGGATGAATAAAATCATTATGCTTGGTTTTAAAAAAAAAAAACAAAGACAGGATAACATGAATGAAGTATTAGTCCTTAATTGACTGGGGATAATATGTGTGCACTACTTTATACTCCTAAATTTGGAGAGCCTCAGTAGCTTTGGGACACAATAAAAGAAATGGGGCAATCAATTGGATAGAGTGACTACTAAAAAAACGGCACGAGATTTTATAGTAATAACTAAATGTGGTATTTGTGAAAAACCAGGTTAAACTAAAAATGAGATTAATATATTTTCTGTCAAATTATATGCTAAAATAATTAGGATGTGTATTTTGTACAACAAAAACGGAACTCTTAGGATGCTACGTCACTGTAAGTCAAAAAAAAGGTGGCACGTTACAGTTTTCTAAAGGTAGAAACTCATCTGCAATTGCGAGACTATCTACAAGAAAGCTCATCCCACGAGAGCTCTTCATCTGTGATAGGGAAGAGAACAAGTCACAAAATATCACTCACAGCTGTCGTTAAGAATCATGAGTTGATTTTCTGCAAGAAATATGCAAGGGCAATTAAGCTGTGGTGGTATGCAAAGCCTAACAAGGTGGGACAGAATCAGAGAAATATTTGTCAACCAACATTCAAAACAAAACAAAAGGTAAATTCAACCCGATGAATTAGCTAATCCATAATATTCAATTCAATCAACATGCGTATAATACAGAGAATTACACTATTAGTCTTTAAGGTGAAAACAAATATATTTTTTTATAGAATGATATGGGCTTGCTCAACAAACATCCTTAGTTTATTATATGTCTAATGCTCACCCATATTTTTATTGTCCCAGGATAATAACATATACAGCAGAACAACTTCTTGTAAACAAAAAGGCCTTAACCAGCCTGACAAAGATCGATATGAATACGCAACATTCAACAGGAAATATGCTTTTAGTATTATTATTTTAATCTTATCCAAACCTTTAATTTTATTATCAAGAATTTATCATCATGCAAAACAGAACAGACACTTGAAAAGTTGTAAGTTGCAACCAAAAAGGCTGTAACCAATTGGGGTTGCCTGATTAATTATGAATACGCCACGTTCAATAGGCAATATGATCTTAATATCAGATGTATAAATTTTAAGCAAGGGCCATATTAGAATGTGTGTAAACTGATTCCCGATCCGGTAGGCATTGAGCTAATCCTGTAACCCAGACACCCAGTAACCAGAAAAATCATCCGAACCCTTAGTTTACCCAAACTGGGGTAACGCCCGTAAGGGTATGGAAAAATACAGCAAACAAACACCGACTTCCCTTCCCTGTAGACCCCAAGCCAAACAGCCCTCCGACACTTGGACACGTACCCGTGTCGGATACTTCACACCCAATCCGAGCAACATAGGTTACAACAACAGACGAAGGAGTGACAGTCAAAGGGACACTATCAAACATTAGCAACAGACTACAAGACATCAAAAAAAGACCAGTAGTCATCAACACTCACCTATAATAAACATGAAGCGCCACCTCTCCCTAGTTCATTGAACCTCGGCACCTGGAAACAGAAAAAATGATTCAGTAATTAGGGTGAGGGCTTGAATAAACTGATATCTGAAAAAATCGCAAGTAGAATTATCTGGCAGATATGATCAAAACATATCAGTTCAATTAACTACAGTAGGAAAAGTAATTATTCATCTTAAACTGACAGGGAAAATAGTTTGCAGCTAAAGAAATCGACGTCAAATTATACCAAAATATCTTCAATGATGAGTGCTTCAACTTGCTATACGACAACCAGACTGACTGACTGATCCAGACATATAGTGAAAGGTTTTAAAATAACAGTGAAGGGCATTAAGATAAAAGTGAAGGTTCTAAAATTTCTCAGTACTGTATACAACAACGCTTTAACTAAAACCCTCGCAGTTTAATATGAAAAGGCCTGTTTCTTCCATTTAATTTCACGGCTTTAGCTCAAAACTCATAAAGCTTAACCATGAGTTACTGTTAAACCATAACCATCTTATACTGTAATTTGTATACTACATGTTATAACAAACTCCAAATGATACTCCCTCCACCACAAGCTACTGGTTGTCGATTCATTCCACTTATGTTGTCTTGTCATCTGATTGTCGCCTTACGGTAGTCGTATTGTCCTATGGTCGGTGTTACAACTTGGTCATAGCCTTGTGGTAATCGTTTTCTTCTGATCATCTGTGAATAAAGGAAGACATACGAGAGCGGAGGTCGTTGTTGGTGTTTTGATGATGTCGGAAAAGTTAGGGCTGAAGAGGTCAGGGAATGAGAAAATTGAAACCTGCAGTCTGACTAAAGGAAGATAGCCGCAGGAAGTCATGGAGAAGATGGGGTTCCGGTGGTGAGGAGGAGAGGCGAATGGGTGATGGGAAGAATAGAGGGGAGTTAGTTAATTAATGAATTATATTGAGTGATTAATTATTAAATTAAATGTGATTTGTGTTTAATGGTTTTACTATAAATATTCAAGTTGGGTTAAGTAATGGTTGATTTTGAGGACAATTTGATTATTGACAGAAAAAAACATACCAGATGTGGAAAGAAAAGAAATGTAAAGACCATAAGAGAACATCCCAAAACACAAGTAGGAACAAGATCTCCACTAAACTCTACAAATTGAAACAACTTTACAAATTACTCCCTCCAATTTTCCATTTAGCTCGACTTGCTTTCGACATATGGGGCTAAATGGATAAAATGCAGGGAGTAATTGGTACTTTATTATTGTGCACGAGTTAGCAGAATACAAAACAAGCAGTTGAAAATTAAACATTATCATCCAGAGAAGATAACTAGGAGCCATGATTACTAATTGGTTCATAACTCACCTTTTAGCACCACAATTACAGGGAATCTTTTTCTCCTCCAACGGGAACTTGTAATTATATGTTATCTCTTCACCAGAAGCTATATGTCGTTTTGCATAGATGAATATCCTCTTTTGACCATCTACGGTTACAGTTTTGGTGTAGCAATTCGGCTGCATATACATAGAAGGTGTCCAATACAGCAACAAAGCCTTAGTCGCAAAAAGAAAGGGCTGGTACACCAAATAAACTAACTTCAATAAATCTGGAGTTAGAAGTAAAATCACCTCACATGAATGGTTTATAAACCTAGCAATGCCACCGCGTTTTGTAGCATCGACCTACAGGAAATAAAGACACAAAGATCAGTTAGAATTCCCATACTCACCGCCAAAGTGCGAGAGGCAGTGGGTATTCACATACCAGGTACCAATTGGGTTTGTCTTCTTAAGGCCCAAGAAAAACTAATGAGAAGTACAGGCTTTCAGAAAAGGTAAACACATATAAGGACTTAGCTTCTACTGTCAACGCCTCCATGATAAACCAAAAACAACAGAGAAAGAAGATACAGAAGGTGAAGAATTTGACCACCATCAAGGGCATCAACTACACGGCAAACATCACTAACTTTGATTGATTTGCCAATATATTCAGTAGTAGGCAACTAATAAGCATCATCACTCGTGATGTTCTTAATATCTTCATTTATATTCCAAGGTGAAATAAGCAAGCCAGAATTGAAAAACAAAGGCTTTTATATAGTTAATACAAAATGTAACTTTGTCTGTACCTATGGACAGATGCACCCAAAAATCATTGAAAGTCTCCTTCGTTGAAAAGCTAACTGAAAAATAGCGCGCTGACATTGCACCTGAATTACTGAGGGCTGTTTGGTTGTGGGTAATAAGCAAAGGGCAAGGGAATGAAATTGCCCCATTCCCTTAGTTGTTGTTTGTTTACCTTCTTTTTCCATTCCCTTTACCCATTTTCAGGAATGGGAAAATCATTGAAAGTCTCCTTCGTTGAAAAGCTAACTGAAAATTAAATAGCACGCTGACATTGCACCTGAATTACTGAGGGCTGTTTGGTTGTGGGTAATAAGCAAAGGGAAAGGGAATGAAATTGCCCCATTCCCTTAGTTGTTGTTTGCTTACCTTCTTTTTCCATTCCCTTTACCATTTTCAGGAATGGGTTTACCTCCCATTACCCCAAATCCATTCCCCCAACCCCCAAGGGTTTGGGCCAACAGCCGCCACTCAACCACCAACCACCACCAATACATCCGCCGTCACCATTACAGGCGCCGGTGACCGCCGTCCACGCCTATGCCGGTGACCGTCACCACCCCGCACCTCTCCACCGTTGGCGGTTGTTTCTCTATTTGCGTCGGAATTTTTGCCCACATCACAAAACACCACATCCACCCATAAAAAACCCACCCTAGGCACAGAAGCCCTCCCCCACCCCCATAAACACCTGGGAGTTATAGGGGTGGGGGAGGGTTTTTCGGGGCCTACTGCCTAGGGTGGGTTTTTTATGGGTGGATCTGGTGTTTTGTGATTTGGGCAGAAATTCCGACGCAAATAAGAGTGTGCTATGGATTTCTGTTCGCCGGCAATTTCAACGGAGGAAGGAGCGCCGGCGTGATGGCCTGGTTAGTGTCGATGACGGTGGTGGTTCTGTGGTGGCTGTAGTGGTTTGGTATAGTGGTTGGGTTTAGGACAAGGTGTTTCCATTCCCTTACTTATTTTTACAACCAAACACATTAGAACAGGAAAGGGAACCCCTTTCCTTTCCTCTTGTTTCCGTTTCCGATTCCCATTCCCTTTCCCTAGTGCGAACCAAACGCCCCCTGGAGGACAAATTAATAATTAAAATGGTGAGGAGGAAATGACATAACTGTCCACGTTACACCACTAATGAAGTTACTATGAAAGTCTAAAAAAAGCTTAAAAGAAAAGGTTAAACTGATGAAATGAATATTGGTGGTGAATGGTAAATGATCACATATATGAACTACCAGCATCAACCACCTGAACTACAAACAATTGTGTCCAGAGATGCCTCGAGTATTCTCCAGAGTAAACCCTGGAAAGGTCATGAACATCTATATAGTACAAAGGTAATAAATTCAACCACCCTAGATGGGCTAAGCCTAGCATCCATAACTTCTACACAAGCTATCTGCCTATCTCACAAAAACGAAAAAAAATAAAAAAAAAAATAATAATAATAATAATAATAATAATAATAATAATAATACTTACCACATAACCGTCATCTAGTCTGAAAAGGTAGCTACTTCCAATGCCCATCTTCTCATATTCACATTCCCTTATATCAGATATCTACAGACAACAAGAAAAATACTAAAACAATGAGAACTACACCACCAGATCTGCTGAAGTAAAGCATTCTCTTCAGATTTTGTCCATTGAGGACGGAAAAGGTCGCAAGAAACCCATTAAACAAAAGTGATATTAGCTAAGATTGCTTAATTAAAGGCCCAGATATTGCACATACCCGAGGCCGAATTAATTCACCAATATACTCAATGACAAAATCTTCTGCTTCAATTGGTTCTAGTGCAATAAGACCCCAGTCATGAATTTTACTCCGTTGAAAGCGTAAACGCTTTTTTCTGGCCTGTAGGGAGAGCATATCAGAAACAAAATAATGACCTAAGCTTTGTAAATGTTCATTAAAAAGAACTACGAGTCTCACCTTCAATTGAGAAGCTTTCAAAATCTCAGCACCCTCTGCTGCAGCAAGGAGGTTTCGCAGCTTTACACGGTTAGTTCGAGCAGAAATCCCCTTGGCATGGGATGTATTTAATGTATTAGAGTCAGAACCAAAATGCACAGTAGGTAGTTTTATCCCTCTAACTCGAGCTCTCTCTCCAGGTCTCGCATTTAAGGACCACTTACGCCACTCCCATCCATTTATTGAAGATCGAGCACATCCACTAGACACTGGACACAAATTCATCGCTTTGGATTTGCTAGTCTGGGTCCTTCCTTTTCCCGCCTTTTTGCAGAGCGCTTGCTTTACATCAACTTTCACAGGCTTAGTACCTTTTGATTGAAGTGATGGAGATTCATCCATAAGAAACTTCCTCTTCGGCTTTGATACATCAGATGCTTTACACAAAGAATGCATAATATTAATACAAGATCAAGAAGAAAGTAGTAACTAATACACTAAAACAGTCTCTAAATTATATCTGCACATATTTGAGCCACTCAAGGGAATAACTTTGCAGTTATAATCAAATGTTCTACATTGTCTCTATTAAAAAAAGACTTTTCAAACGATGAACGTAAATTACGTAATAATAGCAATATTAAAGAGATAAAAGTGAAAGACAGTAAGCGAACATAAATCCACCACAGGAAGCCATAGGAATGCAGCAAAACTTAGTACCTCATTTGATCTCGGTAGCTACACCACCCACAGAATTTAAAGAACCTAAAGGAGTGTGTTATTTTGAGATGATACTCTCATATTATAGGATTAGCCAATTAACCATAGCCAGTCAAGAGACCAAACCATAAAAAAGGATGGTTAAAGCAAGAGCAACTCACAAGTGTTCGGCAGTTTCAAACAATCAGTAGCAAGCTTATCCTTTCTGGTACCCTTGTAACAAGTTGAAAGCTCGTCCGTGGCATTTATATTCTTTTCAGCACCCGCAACTTTTTCTACTCCACCTTTCACATAGTCCTTAGCGGCAATAGCTGATGACAAACCATGTTAGATATATAATACCTAGTTACTTAATAAATGTAACAAAACACTACTGCTGAAACATGAACATACATGAATCTCCTGCCATCCTTTGGCGTTTCCGAGGATTTGAAGACCTGACTGCCTGACCATTCTTAATCAAATTTCTTTTGACAGATACTCCTGCTTTATTAGTTTTGGATGTAGATTCCTCTTTCTTCAGGCATAATTGATCGGCTGAATGTCTGTCCTCTCCAACACCTGGAGCTGCAGTAGAGGCCAACTTCTTGGTAATGTTTTGTTTTCCACACTTCGAAGATTGAAGATCTCGTAAATGAACTTCTGTGGGAACCTTTTTCGACACTTTACGGCGAGAATAGGTGATTTCAACTACAGAAAGTTCTGATGGTCCTGAGGTGTAACAACTCTTTGATCTTTCTGTAAGAACGTCAAGCTCAGGCCCGAGGGCAGTAGGTACATTGGGCAGGTTTTCACTTCCTACCAAACTTTTCTCCTGCAGCAGATCCATGACAGAACTTCAGATAATAACAAGACGTTACCTAAGCAACAAACTAAATAAATATGTAATAGGAGAAGCAATATGTAACCAATACAGATAATAACATTACCGGATCACGCTGCATCATCTGGCAATGTAGCCCATCGTGGAAAAAGGATGTCCACTCTCTAAGCACATCGTCGTGCAACTTTTGTCGGAGAAGTGCCAAAATCACAAATTTTCTCCACTTAGGAATGCTCACATCCAAAACTAGTTGTCGAAATTTATTCTCACTGGAATAAACAACATTACTAAAACCACTCCGAGACCCAGGAGGTGGCTCATCAGTTCTTTGATCATCCACAGAACTGGATATAGGCATGCCCAACCTCTTAAAGGCACTGCCTAAGAATCCAGTTGATCCGTCCTCATATAATGGAGGTAACGAAGCCTTCTGAGTGGATATCACTGTCCTAGAAAAGGTTCGAAATTGATTGAGAAAATTCATCAGCAGGTGCTGTGGACAGGGTTCAGTACCCTGAGCAGCAAGTCCAGGGGGTGGAGGCTCATCAGCTGTCTGATCAGCAGCTGCACTGCTACAGGGTGCCCCCAATATTTGGAAGCTGGTTCCAAGAAAATTTGAAGAAGGCTGCTCGTGAGAATTAAGAGAAGGCTTGTGAGATGACAACATTCCTTGCGAAGCGGGATCATCAAGGGAGATGTGTCCAGAACGTACGCCTTCGGCCATCTCTGAAGAAGCAGGTTCTCCACTATCAATAACATTACATAATTGCTCAGTCACTTCAAGAGATACCTACAACAAAAAGAATACCCAAACTAGAATTTAGCGCACAAGCATTAAAATCAATAAGAATTTCAATTTGGTTTGAATGAGGGAAGTATAAGGTACATGATGGCTCAATATCTGAATGGGGACAGCATTACCTCGCTAATTTGACTATCTTTCGAACAATTAGATAGTTTAAGAGCTTCCTCTTCAACATATGATCTCACGTAATCAACCATGGATGCTTTTGAAGCCAAAAACAATTCCTCTTGCACCCTTGCAATTGTTTCTTCCCTATTATCATTGAACGATCGAGTACAAACAGAAGTTCTGGGACTAGGTAAGTTGTTTTCTATACTGTGGGAGCACGATGGCAAAGAATTACTAAAAGAATAATCATTCAGTTTATGTTGAAATCCAGGTGGAAAATCAAGCTCATCATCAGCTGAATCCGGCACCGTCTCACTCTGAAAAAGCAGAGCTTTAATTACAATATGATAACATTTTGATAACCAGACATAGTAGGAAATTTCTAGAGGGCACTTACAACTTGAGCAGTTGCATCTGAGATCATTGGAACCAGAATGGACTGCTGTGCAGATGCAGTAATTTCATCGGTACAGCTACCTGACCAACGTCTACTCTTTCTCCGGGAAAGTGCACAGTTTCCTACAAGATCATAGAATACAGCATTCCACAAGACCTGCCTACAATAATCAAAGAGCATCTGGCTGATAGCTGTTTTAGCTGCCTGGAAATTCTCAACGCCACCTATAGATTTTGTATTCTTAATGCTGCAGGGCTCCTGAGTACTATTGTCGCCTGAATATTCTGGATTTGAGACGTCATGGCATGCAGCTGTGGCAGTCAGTGCAGGACGGACATTCCCTTCACCAGCACCAACTTTATCCTAATCGTTTAAGCCCAAATATTGTCAACACCAGTCATAGCAAATATACTTTCTTATATAACTTATATGGAGTATAGTATATTAATTAAAAGATGCCAAGGGGATGTTGCCCATGTACAAGAAGGTGCCAGAGAGGATGCAGGAATGCAGCCGCGTATAGAAGGAGAGCAAGAAGCTTAAGCTCATAAGATCACGTGAGTGATCAATTATTGCAAAAACATAAAAGACAAAGGGAGCAACAATAGAATATTCATAAAAAGATCCCCGTGAAACACGAAAAAAAATTACCATTTCATCTTTCAGAAAGGAACGTCTAACACCATTAGATTCTTGCTCAGTCTTCAGTTGTTTCCGAGCCTTCTTCTTAGCTACGAAATCTACAATAACATTACCAATGATCTCGTCTAACACAAGTCGACGTGAGGCCTTCATGATGCCATTGTGCAACTGAGAGCCGATTTCTTCAGAAACATTCGATACCAGTTGCATGCGGCCAGAAGTTACATGTCCTGGTACCGTACCAGAAGGCACATTATCCTTTCTGCATGCATTGATTAGAGGAAGAAGAGCACAGGGACTAGATTTGTTTTCGACGTGGCTTATCTGAACAGGAGGAAAAAGCAGAATAATGGATGCATGAGCTAAAGTAATTTCAGAAATTCGTGATAAGAAATCAAAAAATTAATGTTTTGTTGAACATGACTGAGTAAAATTAATAAACTAATCAATGTATCAAAACCAACAGATTCAGCTATGCTGCACAATAACTGTTATATGAAACAAAATTGAAGTTGGCAATCAGAATTTTCAGAAAAAAGGCTGGTAGCAGAATGATAGGGATTGTCTCAAAATAAAAATTAACATGATTTGATTGCACAGTGCAAATAAACAAAAGTGAGATGAATAAAGAAAACAAGTCTTCCAAGTTCCAAGTCCACTTCACACAAAGAAAGTTTAAAAAAAAAAAATATATATATATATATATATATATATATATATATATATATACTCCCTTAAACAGTTATACTTCATCATTCCAGAATTAATTCATAGGTCAAATGAAACAGACACACCAACCCACACTCATCTTCAATCCATTTTATTTGTGTGCATCAACGAGCGAAGTAAAATAAAAACACAGCTTAAGTTGCCCAGTGAAGTGAACAAAACGATTACAAGTCTCCAATATCGGCTGGGGTACAGCTGAAATTGCCAACTCATACTGCAGAAAACATGTTGCAAAGCTTTCTCTTTCCTCTAAAAAAAGTTAATCAAAACTGGAGATTCAGCAAAGGTCCAATACTTGTCCAACAGCTTTATTCTCTCTTCCAGGCATCTCAACACACAAGACATTAAATGACAACAATGGCATCAGTAGTACAGTTTTCTATCAAACACAACCATTAAACCAAGGCCTCAAGTCCCAACAGTAACATTTAATTATTCAGCAGCTCATTTAGAGTTAAACCCCAAATTATGCAAGATACTATCTACAACATACTCAGCAGATATTTCAGATGTGTTGCCCTTTATAAGCACCAAAATCTGTTGGTCCTTGACTATATACAGATAACACTACATCGTCATCTGCCTAAATAATACTAATGCATGTAATTACTACTGCACTTTATGACCATTATGAAGTAGTAAATCAAATAGTGTATCACTGAGCCACTTCAACAAACAAATGCAGGCCCTATAAGCCAAATACTCAAAAGGCGAAGCTACACGGCGTTCAACTTTTTACTCACAGTACCAGATACCATCAATCTGAATCTGAACATGATACCAACCATACACCTTGATAACCAACCCTACACTACAGAACATAGACAAATCATCAACAGAGATGACACAATCATGCAAATGCAATAACCTTAGTAGGAGAAGGCGCAAGGAGCACTGAGGCGATGGGGTGCCAAGGAGCTGAGGCGCAAGGCGAAGGCGTGCGCCTTTTGCACAGGAGGCGCACTGTTTTATCAGAAGGACATCCATATTTTACAATCAAATTTTGTGCGAAAATAATCCTTTTTTTCTTTTATAGAGGGCTAACATGTACTTTAAAAGTGAAAAGGATAAGGGGGAGAAAACAAGGGTAAGTAAAAGAATTTGGAGAATAAAAATATATGGAATAGCACACTAATGCACCTCGTGTGCGCCTCACTAGTTGCGCCTTGGGTGTGCCTCATGCGCCTTAGGTGAGTCTTTTATTAAAATAATGCTTAAAAAAAAAATCACTTTGGGTCGGAAATAAACTTATTTATCGAAAAGGTGTCCACCTAGGATAGGGGATACCAAACCTACGCCCAAATTAATCTCTCAACCATTCATCATCATCACCATTTTCAATCCACCTTTCCAACTTTCACGTTTATTCACTCAGCCACCACTAGCACTCTAGCACCACCTCCACCACCGCCACCCCATATGGCCGACGATCGCCACCAGAATCGACCACAACTGCCATGACCCACCAAGCACAAAACCCCTACCACCGAAATTCATCCAACCCACATGAAAACACGACCTTCGAAATACAACATAAAGACCACGAAGACCTGAGGTGGTTGATGTCGGAAACAAGAAGCATAGCAACGGATAAGGCAGGGTGGCTGGAAGTGAGTTTGGCGTGGTAAACAACCAAGTAGAACACAAAATGTCGAAAATATCAGACGATTAGTATCAGGATGAGAAAGTCATTGTTCATAAAGATCTTGCGCAAGGTATAATATTGATTTTAGTGCAAATGGCGAATTTTCTGAAAGCTGTAACAATTCCGCGTCTATGATAACAAATCTCCATTGAAATCCATTGAATTATCAAAAATTTCACCCAATTTTGTGGGGAATTATCTCAATTGAAATCCCGAAAAAACTCGAGGTGAGAAGTGAGAAATAAATTGGGGAATTGATTCAATAACATGAATGGCAAATGAATTGATGCAAATTAAAGAGATTGAAATTACGGAAGAACTGAAGAGGAAATTGAATTGAAACTGAAAAAAATGTGATGGGTGGTAATGGAAATTGCAAGTATTTCTTGAGATGGTGGGGATCCCGGTGATGGTGGCGGTGGTCAGTTACCGTGATGATGGTGGATGGTGCTGTGGTGGTGGTAGGTGAGTACGTGGAAGTAAAAGTAATTGAAAATGGGGATGATGATGAATGGTTGAGATTAATTTGGTCTTAGGTTTGGTATTTCCGATCATATGTGGACACCATTTCGATAAATAAGTTTATTTCCGGCCCGAAACGATAATTTTTTTTATTTTTAAGCATTATTTTAATAAAAGTCGCCTTAGGTGCGTCTTTCGTATCCCATGTGCCTGCGATCCTTCACTGCGCCTTGCGCTTGGGAGCGCCTCAAGCGGGGTTTTTTAAACTAAAGCGATAACACGAACAAAATTACTCTTTTTTCTGTAAACTCACTTCAGGAATTTTAAAGTAATTTATATTTTACACCCACAAATAAAGGCTACTAATGCATTAAAGCCCAAGAGAATTCAGCATCCACAGCTTAAAAGCACAAGTCATATACTTTAACATATTTTGGTGCAGAACTACTATTATCAAACATGAAAGGAAACAAAATGGGGAATGTCTTGTTTGGCAGTTGACAGGAGATATGCCCCGACAAAAAATCAAGAGTGATGGGCTTTCTTACCATAACCGAATCCGGCAGGTAACCATATTGATGCCAGTAGTAGAGTTCTGAAAGAGAATACGGCCCAGCAGGTCTCCCAGAACCATCCAGATATTGCCAACATTTATTCTCCCACGTCAACGGCTTATCACACCAAAACAAACAAAAAGACCGAACACTCATCAGCTAAACTTGCAGCAATAATATCCAACAGAGAGAAACTACAATCTAGACACATATCCACCCCCCAGAATACCCAAAGAAAGGTACTATTTCTCCAACTAAAGTATAAGCAAACCGAACTTACATACCTGCTGCTGTTCCAAACTATTGCTTGAAGCAAGCTTTGAGTCCAATATCATCATATTACAGCTATAACTGGTCTTCTGGCCCTGGTTATTTGAATTTGGTTGCACATAACTGGAATATGAATGGATATCTTGCATAGCGGAACTATGACTATCTATCGCGGTAGAGGCACTAGAAGTAGGTCTACTTAAATATGTGAATCCGGTAGAAACATGGTCAGGGTACTCCTTGAATAGCTTTAATGGCACTGCTATCATTAACGCCCCATTCATTACAGGGTACACCGGAAGCTCGTCTGGCAGAAAACCTGATGACAGGCCCTCTACCAATTGCTGTGAAATATATGGCCCACACATCTGACCGAGTTCATTAAGATACATCCACCCACTCACAACATCTGATGACCCACCAACATTTTTGTTGCCATTCAAACATAGACTTCCTCCAGTCGCCTCAGCTGCATGGGAAATAGAACCAGTATCGCCAATCACTTGGCAATTCATCACTATTTTTACCTCCACAAAATTCAACCTTTGGTTCCCACAGCAAGATCAACTGCAAAAGAAAAACGCATCAGATACCCACTTTAACAAGCTTGACATTTTTCAATTATTAATTTTATATAGTCGACATGACGGCTAGTTCATTAAAATTTAAGAACAATATCAATGACAATGCCTTATATTTAACCTTCAGTTAAAGCAGAACAACAAAATTACATCTACGCAAGCTGATATTACGCGAAAAGATACACTCCAGATGCGCCGTATACCCCTGAGCTACATAGGTACATCTAGATAACGTATGTTTGGTCTAGAGTACCTTAATTTGATTATCATTTCGCTTGTTTGCGCTAATCAGCACTATAAACCTAAATTATTTTCATGTTATCAGCGTGAAACTAGCTGATACTACCCTTCTACAACATAGCAGATAACGATCCGAATAAATTAACGACATACAACCGTAAACGCCTCGTTGTACAGCTTAAAATGACGATGATAACAAAAATTACATCTACGCAATCTAGTTATCACACAAAAAAAGCGATTCAGTTCATCAGATTCAATAAATTGGGCAAATTATACGACTATATTTCCTATGTAATCGTCTAAATCAACAATCAAAACAATCATCGATATCTTGATCTACGAAGTACAGAGAAAAATTAACAATTTAAATCAACCAATTAATTGAAAGAAATCTACAATGAAAATGCAAGAGAGATAATAAACACGTTATTGTCAAATATGTTGAATCTAGGTCAATATACAAAGAGGAAATCACCTTGAAGCTATGATCTTCAATTGATGAGTTCGAATTTTTAGGGATTTGGTGTTTTTGTGATTTCTGGAAAAGGGGGATGAGACGATTAGGTTTGTGTTACGATACTAACGAGCATAGTCGGGGTCGTCTTCGATGAGTTTTCGACTTTTTGTTTATTGGGCAAACTAGTGGATACATGTGAAAATTCACGAGATTATTTGAGAAAATTAATTTGGTCGCAAGCTAGATTTTTCGATATAAAAGTTACTCCCTCCGTCCCGATCATTTGTTATCCTTTACTTTTGGCACAAATATTAAGGAAATGGGAGGGGATCATTTGAGGGTAGTGTTATTAGATGACAAGTGGATAACAATGAAATTGGATCATCAAATAACTTATTAGAGACATGTCTAATATAGAAAGGATAAC
>JAOWBH010026538.1:0-15437 GCA_028566215.1 Silene coronaria
ATCCGTTTCTCTGTGGTTCGACCCCTTTACGTACTACATTAGTTGTGTCTAGGGTAAATTATCTTTGTATAGGTGCGTGACCGCCTATCATAAGGCGAGCATTGATTGCCATCAGAAAAAGGTGTCCTTGAGAGGACCTAAGGGTATTAGAGTGTCTTACCGAGGGTTTATAGTGCGGCCAACGGTAAAAATTATAGGAGTTGTGACCTTGAAGTCCTATCCGAGGAAGGGCTATCCTATGATTTTGTGCCATGCCCCGGATACTCGGGTGGAAGAGCCTTATGCATCTAGTATTCCGGTAGTGGAAGAGTTCCTTGATGTCTTTCCGGAGGAGATTCTAGGGTTACCACCAAAGTGGGATATTGACTTTAGTGTGAAATTTAAACCGGGAACGGGACCTATCTCTAAGGCCCCGTACCGAATGGGACCGAAATAGTTGGAAGAATTGAAGAAGCAGTTGAGTGAGCTACTTGACAAGGGATATATTCGACCGAGTGTGTCACCATGGGTCGCACCAGTGTTGATTGTCAAGAAGAAGGATGAGAGTTTGAGGTTATGCATCGATTATAGGAAATTGAACCACGTTACCGTGAAGAATAAGTATCCATTGCCTAGGATCGCGACCTTTTTGATCTGTTGACGGGAGCCGGAGTATTTCAAAGATTGATTTGAGATCGGGGTACCATGAGTTACGGATTTGAGACAGTGACATTACTTAGACAGCATTTCGATCGAGATATGGTCATTATGAGTTTGTGGTGATACCGTTTGGGTTGACTAATGCACCAACTATATTCATGGATATGATGAACCGAGTATTCAGCCAATACTTAGACCGATTCGTGGTGGTTTCATTGATGATATCTTGGTCTATTCGAGGAATAGGGAAGAGCACGCCGAACATCTGAGAATTGTTTTGCAGACTCTGCGAGACAACCAGCTTTATTCTAAGTTGTCAAAATGTGAGTTTTGGCTCGAGAAGGTGGTTTTTTTGGGGCATGTGATTTCTAAGGAAGGTGTAGATGTAGATCCGAGTAAGATTGAGGCGGTGTCGCATTGGGTAGCACCGATGAATGTAGCTGAAGTTCGGAGTTTCTTGGGATTAGCGGGTTATTATCGTCGATTGGTGAAGGACTTTTCTAAGATCGCGAGACCGATGACAGCTTTTATGAGGAAAGATACTAAGTTTCACTGGGATGAGAGTTGTGACCAAGCGTTCCAAACCTTAAAGAAGCGTTTGACCTCAACTCCTATCTTAGCCTTGCTGGAGGGGAGCGAAAATTTTGAGGTATATATTGATGCTTCAAAGTGTGGATTGGGTTGCGTACTTATGCAGAATAGGAGAGTCATTGCTTATGCGTTGAGACAGTTGAAATCGCACGAGGTGAACTATTCTACTCATGATTTGGAGTTGGGTGCGGTGGTATTTGCGTTGAATATTTGGAGGCATTACTTGTACGGAGCGACATTTAAGGTATTTTCAGATCATAAGAGTTTGAAGTATGTATTCGTTCAATGTGATTTGAATATGCGACAGCGGAGGTGGATGGAACTGATGGGTGACTACGATATGAAGATCATATATCATGAGGGTAAGGCGAATGTGGTAGCAGATGCGTTGAGTAGGAAGAGTATTCATTCCTTGTGCACCGCGATGTCCTTAATGAAGCTAAGGGAGGAGGTGAGAAGTATGGGTATTTGCATGATCCGGAAAGGTGATACCATTAGTGACTTGACCGTGGAACCTAAGCTTTATGACACGATTCGCGTTAAACAATTGGATGATCCGAAGATTAGGGCTTGTAAAGAGATGGTGGAGAGAGGTACTACTTCGAGGTTCTCCATTCATACTGATGGGAGTGTCTGATTTGATAATAGGTGGTGTGTTTTTGACGACAGTGAGATAAAGAAGATTATTTTGACTGAAGCTCATTGTACTCCGTATTCCATCCATCCGGATGGGGACAAGTTGTACAAAGATCTAAAGAAGAATTTTTGGTGGCCGGGAATGAAAAAAGATGTAGTTGAGTTCGTAGCCCGGTGTTTGACTTGCCAGAGAGTCAAGGGGGAGCAGCGGCGACCACAAGGGAGGATTTAGTCATTAGATGTACCGATGTGGGAACGGAAGATCGATTTCGATGGACTTTATTGTGGGGTTGTCGCGTTCGCAAAAGGCTAATAATATGATTTGGGTGATTGTCGACATTTTAACTAAGTCAGCTCACTTCCTTCTGATGAAGGATACTTGGAGCAAGATTGAGTTGACACTTGCTTATAAGAAGAATGTCGTGAACTCCATGGTACACCACTAGACATCATTTCAGATAGAGATGCGAGATTTATTTTGCGATTTTGGCACGAGTTGCAAGAATTGATAGGCACCACATTGAAGATAACAGCTATAGAATGAACTACAGACGGTCAGACGGAATGAACTATCAAGACCTTGGAGGATATGTTGAGAGCTTGTGTGATGGAGTTCGGGGGTTCTAAGGAGGACCGTCTTGATCTGATTGAGTTCTCCTACAATAACAGCTATAACATGAGTATTGGTATGGCTCCATTTGAGGCTTTGTATGGGCGATATTGTCGCAGTCCGGTGTGTTGGGATGATAGTTCAGAAGTTGTGGTCTTGGGACCGCAGATGGTGCAGGATATAATTGAACAGATGCATTTGATTTGCCAGAAAATGAAAGTAGCACAAGATCGTTAAAAGAGTTATGCGGACCTACACCGTCGGAATGTCGAGTTTCAGGTTGGTGACAAGGTACTAGTGAAAGTGTCACCTATGAAGGGTGTAATGCGATTTGTTAAGAGAGGCAAGCTGAGCCAAAAGTTCATCGGCCCTTATGAGAATTTGGATAGAGACGGGGAAGTGGCTTACCATTTAGCACTTCCACCGTTACTTGATCGGGTTCATAATGTATTCCATGTGTCCTAGTTGAGGACGTATGTCAGCGACCCGACACATGTACTTGAGGCTGAGACGATCAAGTTGGATGACGCACTCACTTACGTTGAAGTGCCTAAAGAGATCTTAGACCGGAAGGTGCGCAAAACTAGAGCCAGTGAAACTTCATTGGTTAAGGTGTTGTGGACCAATACAACGTCGAAGAGGCTACGTGGGATACGGAGGAGTCTATACAAGAACGCTATCCACATCTTTTCGATCAGATACGTTTGGTTACGAGGACATAACCTTATTTCTTTAGGGGGGTATGAGATGATCGCGTTGTGTTTTTTTAGTACTTATTTGGTCAAGTTAGAACCACTATTGAGTATTTGTTAGTGTCATTATGTAAGTTTTGAGTCTACTTAGCGGAGAGTGTTGGTTTTATGCTAGTTGAGTTTAGAGTAGAGTGTGAACTTCGAGGACGAAGTTCGTTCCTAGGGGGAGACTGTGATACTTCATATTTCCTTTACTTGGGCACTCGATCGAATAGCTTGTACTCGATCGAGTGTTGGATGCACTCGGCCGAGTACTTGCTACTCGACCGAGTGTTTTGTTGGGGAAGTCTTACAGACTTTCTGGAGTGTGTGCACTCGGCCGAGTAGGAAAGTACTCGACCGAGTGGGCTGCACTCGGTCGAGTGTTTCTCACACTCGATCGAGTGTCTTTACGTTTTGCGGAAACAAAGCGATTAGATTAGGGTAAGTAGGGAGTGATACATATTAAAGCATTTTGTCATTATTCATTTAGAAAACATCATTTCACTCTTAATCACTCCCCTAATCACCTTATCACATCTCTAGCAAACCTTTGGTTCATTTGATTGTCATATTCCTTTGCACACACTCCCGCGTGACTGTAGGCATTGTTCATTTGATCTTGTCACTTTTAATATCGGCTTAAACCCTAAATCAGTTAGAATTAGGGATTTAAAGTGTTGATGGTGATTATTGTTAGTAATAAGGATATTATTGTCATTATAGGTGACGACTTCGTAGAGGATCGATTTTAGTCCTTGCTTGTGATCAGATTCGCTGTTGCTTTCGAGGTAGGGTTTCCTACTCAGTATTTGCCATTGTATTGTTTTGAATATTGAAATGTTACAATGTGATGGTGATTGTATCGTGATGATGATGATGATTATATTGAGATGGTGGTGATTTGGTGGTTGTTGATAGCGGTTGTGTTGTTGTTTGTGGGGCCGTTGGGAGACGGTCTCACCTCCATGATTCAGCCCTCGTAACTCCCATCACGAGGGGAATGTTCACATTAAGGAACTAGGATTGCTCGTGCGTCGAGTGGGCCTTAGGTGGGGATTGGCTGCGGTCCCCCACTGGCGGAGCGGACTATCTGTTGCGACAGAGAGTCCATTGTGTTGATGCTGGTGTTGGAGAGTGGAGATGGTGATGTTGGTATTGTTGTATTGTTTTTTTGTTGGCTTAATCTGTTATGCATTACTAACTTGTTGGCTTTGTTGTTTCTTTGTCTTGCTGTGATCCATTCGATGTTATGGCGAATGGTGAGCAGTGTCTTTAGCAGGTAATTATGCTTGATGTTGCGCAAGGGACGAGGATTGTCACCACTTCGCTTAGTCATTTGATAGCTTCCGCCGAGTCTTATAGTTTGTTTAACTTTTGTCTTCCGTTGTAGTATTTGGATTTTTGTAATTACTGTTACATTTGGATTTTGGAGAATTGTAACCTTAAACCATTTTATTTTAATAATGTTCTTTTATGGTCCCTACGATATGTACTACCTCGGATAACCGAGACTGTGACACCCTTAGTTACTAGGGAAGACCTTGCTAAAGGCTCCTTCGTAAGTGGGGGTGTTACAAATACGTCCATCATGCATTAGAAACCTAATGGGTATCTACACTTAGATAATAGACTGGCCCATTGTAATACTCTGTATTTCTGTGTATAAGAACTCGATCAAGTTGGGTACACTCGATCGAGTGCAGTGTGTACTCGACCGAGTAATTGAAGACCAATTGTTTTTGGGCCGCGATGGATCGACTATCACCAATCTATTTTTCGTGGACGATATGGTAATATTTGACGAAGCAACAGAGGAACAAGCTCTAGTTATTAAATATGTTCTTGATAATTTTTGTCGAGCATCAGGTGAAAAAATAAGTGAAGCTATGTCGAGGATTTTCTTTTCTAGCATTACGGATATTGATACCCGCGCGGTAGTCAGTCAAGCTCTTGGATTCGAAGAAACTAATGATTTAGGGGCTTATCTCGTTATCCTACCATTAACAGGAGTGTGACGCGGCATACATTCACCCACTTGGAAGAAAAATTTCAACAAAAGATTAGCGGGTTGGTTTACATACTAAGTGCATCTCCTTAGCAGGAAGAGAAACTCTTGTCAAATCTACATTATTTACTATTGCCAATTTTAGCATGCAAACCGCCAAAATCTCGAGAACAGTATGCGACACATTGACTAGAAAATCTCGCCAATTTTTATGGGGAGGTGATGAAGATAAAAAATCTATTCACCTTATTAATTGGGAAACAGTCTAGAAACGAAAATCATGTGGAGGCTTGGGTATAGTGTTAGCTAGATAAGCTAATGCAGTATTCCTTACTAAATTAGGATAGAGGGTCCCAACTGAACCTGCCAGCCTATGGTCGTGAGTTCTTCGAGCTAAATATTGTAATAGTAGATGTGATATTGATATCATTCAATCTAAGCAAAACAAATCTAATGTTTGAGCAGAAATATCATCTCAAGTTATGACAGTAGTAAGAGGTATCGCTACATCCGTGGGTAATGGAAGGCGGACTTTTTTTGGGACCATGCTTGAGTGGATGATATATGTTTGCCCGATAATATTCTGGCTCGTATTCCAACTGACTCTCTCGGGGGCAACAATAAGCGACATATGGTAAGAGCGTAATGGATGGAAATGGGACCAATTCGCTGACCTATTGCCACAATTTATCTTCAAAATATCGCTTCTATTTCCCTTGTTCACGATCTAGACTTACAAGACATGCTCTATTAGCAAGGTACGTCTTTTGGTAAATTCTCTCTGAAATCGGCCTTAGGTTGTTTAAGAGGAACCGATCCGACCTTGTCACCCGAGCTTCCAATATGGCGGATCCCATTTCAACAACGTATTCGCATGTTCTTGTGGCTAGCGGCTCATGATAAATTAATGGTCAATGTAAATCGTGTCAAAAGGAATATGCATGGGAGACAGTTCTCTTTATCCGAGGTGTATGAAGAGGAAGAAACCATCGAGCATCTCTTACAACTGTGCCCTGTTTCGCAGCAGATTTGGGACATGATAGGTATTAATCCTTCTACTAATTTGTTCTACAATTCTTCTATTTCCGCCTGGTTGCCAAAAGCGCTAACAATGACGTGAAACACATTTGTGGCGGATTGGCCTATTTATTTCATTGTTATTTGTTGGTGGATGTGGAGATGGCGTAATAATTTGGTATTTGGATGTGGTAATAAAAATCGGCCACAACCTCGAGTGTTCCTTTACCATCATTTTGAGATTACTAAACTAGCTTTTGAAAAATTCGACATATTTATTCCTCAGCCAAGGCCTCTGAATGTAGAGGTCTTTAACCGATGAAATTCTCAAGCTCATGGATGGATTCAATTAAGTACCGATGGAGCCTCCAAAGGTAATCCAGGCCCAGCTGGAGGTGGTGGCATTTTCCGAGATGAGACGGGCAATTTTTATACGACATATTATTTTTCTTGTGGCAACTGCTCATCTATGAAGGCCGAATTACTTGCCTTACTTGCTGGATTAGAGAGAGCTAATTCGCTTCGTATTATGAGGCTAATTATTAACATGGATAATTCTCCCTGCGTGAAACTAATAAATGAAGATCAGCTAGTGAGCAACAGTTTGAAGTTTATATATAGTCAAGAAATGTTGAGATTTGGTCTGAAGCAATCAATGGACAGTCAAGTTGGAGATATTTATCGAGAATCTAATAGGGCATCGGATTTATTAGCTTATCGAGGAATCAACTCAAGTATTCTTCCTACGCATTTAGATGTTCCTTTTAATAAGATACGGCTCATCCGTCGAAAAGACATATTTAGGGTTATTATTCCCCGTGTAATAGCTAGTAGTTAACTTTGAAGTTACCCCTCATCTGCACCCAAAAAAAAGCAATCTTGACCGTTATTTTTCCTTTCCTCCCAATGTGACTTATTGGTACTAGACCTCTAAAGAGGAAGTGGACAGAATGTATTATTCAAATCATACCATACCTTAACAATGATGTTGTTTTGGACACAATTATATTATATTCAGTTTTTAGTTGTTAATCACTCCTCACCCCAGAAATAATCACAGTATAATGAAAATCAGAAGATTTACCCTGACATAATTACACTATCTACATGAACGTAGAAGAATACATAATGAGACCATGAATATTCCACCAACATAAATTTGAATAATGAAGCACTCAAAACCTCTCTCCTATTCCCACCGTTTTTCCATAATAAGACCGTTATCAACTCATCATAAAGTATATCCTACATGTTGACTTTACGACCATCCTTTTGTCCTAACCTTAAACACACTACAACCGTCCGATTACCAGATCTCCTTTCATCCAACAACGTCACAACAACACTCGACCGTTATAAACAGTGACTTCTTCCACCCACTTTTTTGAATTTAAATAATCCACACACAAACTTTACCGTTATAAAATCTATAAACTCTTCATCTCAATTCTTCCCTAAATCTCTCTAATATTTTCTAACCTCATGAATTTTCCTTTCTGGGATTTTTTATTCTCCGAATACCCATCTCAAATCTAGCATCAAAATCTAATAATCTTGTCATTTAATTAAAAACATAATCCAAAAATGAAAAGACAAACATCCCCGGAAACTTCGCCGGTGACTATTACAGTCACCGCCTCCGGTGGCACACGACGCCGGAGTGTCGGTGGTTCTCTCTCTCCTTACTCCGCCTCCCGTCCGCGTTACTCTCACCATTACCAAACCGACGCCGTCGATGAAGACGGTAACGATAACGATAATTATAATGATGGTAATGATAATGAGTTTGTGTCATATACCGTGCAAATCCCTCCAACTCCGGAACGTCCTCCAATCAGCTCCTCGCTCACAGACTCTGAACCGGGCCGGCCTACACCCGGACCGGACTTGATCACGGGTACAATATTCACGGGCGGGTTGAACGCGGTCACCCGGAGCCACGTTATCGACTGCTCGATGGACCGTGCAGTGGCCCCCACATTGGTGGATGAGTGCGGGATGAAGGGTTGCGACGAGAAGCCGACAAAAGACCCCACGTGTGAGTGCGGGTTTAGGTTGTGTAGGGAGTGCCACGTAGACGCCGGAGGGAAGTGTCCGGGGTGTAAAGAGGCGGTAGGAAACGGTGATGTCGATTCGAGTTATGATCAGTTTGGGAGTGAGGCTAAGGATAAGGCGAGGCCATTACCGTCAATGGCGGAGTTTAGAGGGGATAATAAGCGGCTTTCCCTAGTGAAATCGGTGAAGAACCCGCAGGATTTTGATCATAATAGGTGGTTGTTTGAGACTACGGGGACTTATGGGTAGGGGAACGCTGTGTGGCCTAAGGATGGGTACGGGTTTGGAGCCGGGGTTGGGTGTAATGGGTTTGAGAATCCGCCTGATTTCGGGGAGAAATCTAGGAAGCCCTTAACTAGGAAGGTTTCTGTTTCTGCTGCTATTCTTAGCCCTTACAGGTATGCTCCTAATAACATGTCTATTTTCTCCATTCCAATCATTTGTTTACGTTTTTACATCATTTCATTATTGGCTATTTTAATTTTTTTTATTATGTATTGTAAATGTATAAAATGTATAATCATGATTTAATGAAGTAGAACATGTTACTTCAATACAATACTGGTTGATTACTTTTGCAATAATTATTAGGTTTCTTGCTTTACTGGTTTGATTGGCTAAATGATGTAAATAGTTAGAGTAAGTTATCACTTACTTCCTTTTATATACCATTTTTACAAATTACTCCCTTTTTTAATTTCTTTTAAAACATACTAACTTAAAATGTTAATTCTTTAAAATTTGCTACCAACATCCTTTTCCGGTGGAAAAAAATGTTAACTGATCCATTTGCCGTTGCTTAATAAACTTTATTTTGTTTTCCTTAGATTTCCCCTTCTTGATTTTATAGAGTTTTGAATAATTTATTTCAAGTTTACTAACATAACTCGAGCCACACAAAAAAGGAAATTGTACAAGTGCAAATTTTTACTTCTTCAGCTTTGGGTCTCTTCATTGCACTTCCTCTATTACAACTTTTTCCCCATTTTTGTTTGGATGAATGAAATTAGACAACAATTTATGAATAGAACTATTTTTACCTCTTTGTTAGAAAAGGAAGGTTAAAGGGATGAAATGAGAGAAACACTTTAAAATAGAGGATGAAGAAGAAAGTAGAGACAAGATTCATAGTGACAAGGGTATTTTGGTCATAAAAAAATATATTTTTGGGGGAAAATTCAAAACTGACGGAACATACTCTTTTTTAGTGGACTAAGAAGGAAGTTGGTAGCAAATTTTAAAGAATGAACATTTTAAGTGAGTAAGTTTTGGAAAAAAAAATTAAAAGGGAGTAAGTTTGAAAAAGTTGTTTATAAAAGTAATTGATAACTAGTGTAGATCCCGTGCTAAACACGATATTTTTTAGATTTTTTTTTCTATATAGAGACATTCTCGATCGGGTACTTTTAACTGAATGTTAAAATCTACTTAATATTTGATATAATATTATATCATTACATGCAATTAATATATGATATTAATAATTCAATTAAGTTATATGTAAAATGTAATCCGTAATTAACAGGCGTACCGATCTTATAACGAAAACAGGGAAAAACAGTATACCACACATCTACAAAGATGATTTACAAACTACTGAAATAATATTTTCACTTTTTCATTCATATGTCCGATTGATTCTTTTAATAAACACTCAAAGTGTTACGGTAAAAAAAAAACATTCTTATAAAATAATTACTATTTATTTATGCTTTTTTATTTTTTAAACTTGGATTCATAATTATAGAGTTTGTAACACTTATTCCCCATGGGCCATGTCCCAGTTAATAGTTTACTCTTTTTTTGGGTTAATTTTACGCTAGACTTTATCTTTTAATAATATTAAAAGCAATTTCTCTCTCTTTTTATCGTGGTCTTTGTGTATAAAAAATATGTAAAAGTGTCAATTGCACTAATGAATATAATTAATTTTGTTTTCCCCTATTTTAAGTATATATCTTGATTTTGATTTATATAGGGTGTGAGTGTCATGTGTCAAATTAAAATAAGCTAAAGTGTCGTGACATGGCTACAAATATTATTTGTTTTTTTTTGTTTATAAAATTACAAAAAATAACTTACCATCTAAGGTTATCACATATATCAATTCTCATTTTTTTCCTTATTAAAATGAAGAAAATTGTAATAGTTACAAATTCTTATGTTTCCTTGTTAGAGCATGGGTGATTTTGGAGGGAAAATATTGGATAGACTTATTCTTTTAGTTTATTGAGGATGAATTATTGAGGATGAATGAAAAACGAAGTTTGAAGCTTAAGTATGAAGCCAATAAAGACATGAGATCTAAAGATGTACGATTGACGTAAACTGTATCAGTATCTAACTTCTTTTTAAGAAAAAAACTTATCAAGCATCAAGTCGGGGTATACTCATTTTAAACTGCAAAAAAAATGTATTATCTATCTAAATAAAGTAAAATTTGATCTCTTTGAAATTTTAAACGTATATAACTGTCTTAAGAGAGATCAACCCTTACAATCAAGCGCAAAATTTCAATAAAACACCCAAGTTACTATCATACTTAGCCCCAAAAAAAAAAAGTCAATGAAACACCCCAGTCAGTAGACTTGGCAAACGAGTAAACCAGATCAAAGTTAAGTCGCGTTATTTTCGAGCTTACAAGAATTAGGGTCATATCAAGCTGACTACAGTTTTTTTCGGATTTATTATTTCTAAAAAATGATTAGTTTGCAAATAACACCCTCGATTCGGGTCATACTGATGTTAAATCATTCAAACTGTGAATCATACGAGTTTCGGATTGAGTCAATTTTAACTATCCTTGATTAACTTATCCGTCGACCAAAAGTTTCCATACAAATTCTCACTTATGACATGCACTATCCGTCACAAGGTAGAGACGGAGCGGATACATACCTTATTATGTCATATATTTTCTCATTTTAAAACTCTTTAATATGATTACATACTTACATTTCTAACTAAACTATTAACATTATAACATATACTCATATGCGACCATGTTTAAGAAATTTTGTTATCATTATGAGAGTCTTTCATTTGTAAAAGAAATGATTGTTATTATGATCACATTTAAGATTGAGATACTATCATTTTTACACAAATCATACTCTTTACTATGTGACTATTTGAGTTCATATATGCGACAATGTTTAAGCAATTTTGTTATTATTATAAGAGTTTCATTTGCAAAAGAAATGATTGTTATTAGGGTTATTTAACAAGGATACTCTAAACTATTAAGGTTCTTCTCGAATTACTCCGAACTTTAATTTAACTGATATTATACCCAACTATTACATCCTTTGTCTTTTAATAGAATAGGGGAAGGGCTACCTGTTTAGTAGGTTACCTTTCTTATACCCTTCTTTTGTTCATACTCTAAACACCATTGAAGGCAAACATAAACCCAATTTAAAAAAAACCGGATGTTTGAAGTCACCATTAAAGTGACCTTGAAGCTTCACAATTGATGATTAAATTCACTACCCATTTTCGCCATTGATTTCAATTACAAAATAAACCCAGTTTAGAAAAAGCCCTCCTCCTCTCATTTACTCTACTCTAACTCTTGAACGCCATTAAGGTAATATCAATTTCCAAACTAGACACAAAATCTAAAGGTAACATCTCAAAAAAAGTCGAATATTGGATCAAGAAGACAATACCAAATACAATTCCTAGGTAGGTTATCTTATGCAATTTGCTCGCTTCTTTTGCCTCATCAAATAAGCATGTGTACATTGAATTTAACCTTTATTCTATCAATTTTGCATTATGCTTTGGTTTGCACACCAGGTGTTTGTTGAATTGCCGATTAGAAAAAATTGTTATCGGTTAAAGTTGCGTACATTCGACCATCCTTAACCTGCCATTTACGGGTTTTACTGTCTGAACGTGATTTCATAGACGATAGAGACTGCATTAGAGTGTGAACTGTAAAGTGTCGAGTTTTCGTGGACAATACAGTGGGATCAATTTAGATACATGCTCTTCTTAAGGCGGTCGATTACTAGAACATTGGAAGAGGTTCTCGGGACAAGAAGTTTTTTCAGAAGTTCAGTATGTTACGCTTGCAATCAGAGGGCGACTTATGTTAATGTGTATATGAAATGGAAAAAGGATCGGAGTTATGACTCGATTGAAACAATTTTCAGAAGTTTAGAATTAAGGACAGTGATAGCTTTGAAGAACTGCATTGCGCGATCTCTTGATGGGTGTATCCCAATCTCGGAAGTATCTAAGCGAGGAAGAGAACTGGATGTTCCGGGTGTGAAAGTTGCCAAGTTTCTGAGGTCGTATCCTGCTGTGTTTGAAGAATTTGTTGGACCTCAGTATAATTTGCCATGGTTTAGATTGACCCCGAAAGCAATAGAGATTGACATGGAGGAGAACGCTGTTTATGAGAATCAAAAGTCGGATTTGAGGCTCAGGCTGAAGAAGTTGATATTGATGAGTCGAGGGAAGAGATTGCCAGTGAGGATTGTTCAGGGAGTTCAGTGGTATTTAGGGCTGCCAGATGATTTCCTGAAAAATCCCGAATGTAATCTTGACGAATCATTCAGGTTTGTGTTTTCTTTTCCATTATGTTGACGGGTTCCAAATCTGACTCATGGGTGTACCACCATTTACTGACTTTAAATTTCAGGTTCATGGACTTGGAAGACGGAGATCGAGCAATAGCTGTAGATAGTGAAGAAACAATACAGTCGGTTTTACAAATTAATGCAATGGAAAGAGGAGTCTGCAGTGGAGGATGGATGGAGCCGATTGCATTCCCTCTTTTTCCATCAAAAGGTTTGAGGCTAAAGAGAAAGATTTCGGGTTGGTTAGACGAATTTCAAAAGCTGCCATATATTTCTCCATACGAAGATATTTCAGATCTGAATTCCGACAGTGATATAGCAGAAAAGAGAGTTGTGGGTGTTCTGCATGAACTACTGTCTCTCTTTGTAGAACACGCCGCCCAAAGAAAGAAGCTGTTATGCCTGAAAAAATATTTACAGCTGCCGCAAAAATTTCACAAGGCATTCGAGAGACACCCACATATATTTTACCTCTCACTGAAGGCTAACACCTGCACAGCTATCTTAAAAGAGGCGTACAGAGACGAGACTGCTATACCAAGGCATCCGCTGTCAACTGTCAGAATGAAATACTTTGAGTTGATGAAGGATTCAGAGAGGATCTTGAAGGAAAGGAGGCATGTTAGCAATCAAAACGAAGATTCAAAATTGGGGTTAGATACAATTTCCGAGTCAAATTCAAGTTTAGATGCAGATACAGTTTCCGATTCAAGTTCAGGTTTAGATACGAATTCAGATTCAGATGTAGAATGCAAAGAAGTTGAAGATGGTATACAACTTGGAACTTGAGAATTGCCATTAGAAGATTGAGAACAGTTAAATGGTGATTTCGATTGCATTACATCTGTAAGGCGGTTTTCTTCGTTAATTTTCTGTAATTTCAACCGAATACCTAATTAATTTCAATAAATTTATTACATCATTCGCTCAATTTCCGTGTGCTCTAAAGACCTTATTGAGGCTACACTGACACACTGTTTCGAGTGTACACAGCCTTATCCCGCTACAACTTCATAGTTTTTTTCCGCCCTTATTTTTCACTATCTTACTATATATATACTCCGTATATAACAAGTTGTTGTCGTCGACCTAACATTGCTTAGTTACTTACTCGTCCATGTAAGGATAAATACAATTATACGTAATGGGACAAACACTCTCGTCTCTAATAAGTCTCATAAATCCATTTTCGCCCCAATTACCACCCCACGAATTCTTAATCAACCAATAATCCTTCCCAGAAGCGTCATCAGTGCCATAACCAATAACCGCGACCTCATGATTTACATCCGTACTACACTCTCCATCATAAACCCCGCCAACATAATCTTTTAATTCCGGTGTAACTTCGATACCACATGATACAGGTTGACGGTTCAAGGCCCGTTTTAGTGAATCCTCGCCTTGTTGAATAGTCCAATAATCCGTAATTTTAACCAAGTTTTGACCACTACTTTTACATCGGTCTGATGGCACGGCAGAATAAGGACCGTACTCGTCTTCCGTGGATATACCGTGATGGTTTATGTAATAATAAGCGTGGCTTGTATCTTTCGGTTTACAACCGTCTGTAAGGCAGTCGATAAGCTCTTGTTCGGAGAGCGACACCAGTTTTCCGGTGCTAATTTTGTGTATCCCTTCGACTGCTGCGACTGCTGCGAATGCCCAACAACACGCTGCAAAATCCGTCATCAAATATAATTAAGTTATAGTTTTGAAGCAATTTTTGATAAAAGTGCATTTTAAAAAAATTATTATAAGGAAGTAATTTTAAAAAACTGGATTTTAAAAGGGTGTAATTTTTAATTTACTTTATAATTAATCATGAAAAAGATAGACAATAATTAAGGTTATAGAATTATACAGAGTAAATGTTATATTCAATTATTCATCATAAACAACCTAAAAAATAAAATAAAATATAAACATATAAAATTAAGGTTATAAATTTATTCATAAAATTTTTATAACTTATGATAGATTATACACGTATCTTATTAAATCCTGTGGGCTGTGACCCGACACGATAAAGCTGATATGAGATCCGAAAATAACTCAAAATGTATTATTCAAAAGTGACCCAATGGATTCGAAGTGATCCAAAACGACTCAATTAATGCAAAATTATGACCTAAAATGACCAGTCCTAAAAGACTCGATATGAGTTGTTCCGACTCAAAAGTGAGCCAATAAATTATTAACCTGAAAATGACCAACCCGACCGGAATATCCCATTCATCGGATCTCTTTATGGTTAAGTCTCATAATATTATGTACAAATAATTACAATTACAATTAATGACTAGTTTCCACGTATAATTCCAAAATAGTAGACGATTTTCAGCATTTAATAATGACAAAGAAATTGCACATACTAAATTACCAATTTATAAGATCTTTAAATCTAAATTTAATAAGTACCAATTTATTTTTCTTACCTTATCAAAAAAAATAAAAAAAATACCAATTTATAAATAATTGTAAATTTGAATACGCTTGGCATCACTATTAAAATTAACCTCGATTTTTACGGAGTATTAATTATTATAAAAATTATAAGA